>PVLD010000059.1:0-264427 GCA_004027595.1 Dinomys branickii
TACAGTTATTATCACAGGGAAGATAACTGATTGAGTGGTAGGGCAACGGAGATGAGGGAGGAGAAAAAACGAACTGATCAAAAGGGCCATCATCTGTGTAACCTGAGTAACAAAGATGAAGGTAACATTATGTAGGATAGCATCCAGAGCTAATTCCCTTCTATGTTCTCTATAATTCTGTATTTCCTCAGTCGTTTTTCTACTAGCAGAAATGAAGATAACTTTATATTATACAGCATCCAGTGCAAATTCCCTACTATCTTCTCTATAATTTGGTATTTCCTTTAATGTTTTTGTGTTAACTAATGTGAAGATAACTATGTAATACAACATCCAGTTCTAATTCCCTACTATATTCGGTATAACTTTGTATTTTCTGTATTGTTTATGGCTTTTCTGGTTCATATGTCTCCATTCTTTTGTCTTTAAAATAAAAAAAAAAAAAGACTCAAGCCAGGAGGCTAAGGCAAGCAGATTGTGAGTTCAAGGCCACCCTGAGCTACATAGAAAGACCTACAAAGTTTCTGCAAAGAAAACTGCCTAATATAAAAATCACATATATGGTCATAATTTCCCTCTTTTGTAGTGTGAACAAGATCCATAAAACTTGTATTTTTATTACTATTTAAACATGTGATTAGATTTAGTCTGAGTAGCAAGCAGGAGTTCACATGCATTCTTATACAGTGCTGGATTCTGTTGTGCATCATTAAAAATATTTTTTATGGTTCTTCTTATCTGTGTAAACAGTGTGTTCTTGAATGATGTTCCTTTGTCAGGAGAACAGTGAGAAATAAACTGTGTAGGTATTGTCTGTTTATATTTTTTAAAATACAAGTTGGGTAAAATTCAGTCGTGAATTTATCTGGTCTTGGGCTTTTCTTTGCTGGAAGACTTGTATTACTGCTTCAATCTCATTGCTTATCATTTATCTGCTTATGTCTTTTATATTCCCCTGATTCAGGTTTGGTAGATAGTGTCTAGAAATCTATTTATTTATTCTAAATTCTCCAGTTTCTTATAATAGAGGTTTTTGCCGGGCACAGTGGCACACACCTGCAATCCCAGCACTCAAAAGGCTAAGGCAGGAGGATCTCCATGAGTTTGAGGCCAGCCTGGGCTACATAGTGAGTTGAAGGCCAGCCTGAACTACATAGTGAGAACGTGTCTCAAAAAAAAAAAAAAAAAAAAGAATATATGTTTTCAAAGCAGTCTTTAATAATCCTCTGGACGTCAGTGGCATGTGTTGTAACATTGTATGGATCTGGGTCCTCTCTCTCTTTTTTCCAAACTCATTCTGTAAACTCAACATTACCCTGATACCAAAACTAGGTCATTTATCATTTTTGTTGTTTTTGTTTTTGTCTTCATTGGTGTTGTTTTGTTAGGGTTTTTTCTAAGAATTTAAATAAGTAGACAAGGACATACAAAAAAGAAAACTATAGCCCAGTACCCTTGATAAACATAAATGCAAAAGTCCTTACTAAAATATTCACAAATTGAATTCAACAGCACGTTAAAAAGAGCATATGTGATGTCCAAGTTGGTTTTCTCTTGGAGATGCAAGGATGGTTCAGCATATGCAGCTCAGCAAATGCAACATGCCACATAAAAAGAATTCAGGATAAAAATCACATGATCTTCAACTGATGAAAAAAAAACCTTTGGCAAAATTTAGCATCCTTCATAAAAATCTAAAGAAACTAATATTGAAGGATCATTCTTCAATATAGTAAAGGGCAGATATGACAAACTCTCAGTCAACATCATTCTGAATTGAGGAAAAACTTTAAAACCCGTCCCCTCAAACTAGGAATAAAGTAAGGATGTTGTCTTAATTCCTCTTTGCTGAGAAAAAATATCCAACACCTAGGTTGGAGGAGGAAAGATTTATTTTGACTCACAGTTTGTAGAGATTTCAGTCCATAAGTGGCTGGCTCCAAGGCAGGGCAGCCAACAGGACATCACAGAGGAGAAACAGCTCATGGCAGGCAGAAGGCAGCAAAGCAGTGACGCAGTAAAGCAGCAAGCCAAGCAACTTCCAGCAGTAACAGCATCCCTCTTTCTGTACCTTATATTTAATCCTGGCTCTCTGCCCTTAGGGCAGGTAGCTCTCCCACACAGGGTAGGACAGCCTTAGTCCTAGCACCGAACCATGAATCAATCCCAGCCTCGTACCCTTAATCCCAGCATCACACACTCTAGATCCAGCCACTTCTGAAAAGCACCACATATGACCACACAATGCTTTAGGGAGAAATCTAGACATAAGCCATACCAGATATCCACTCTCATTATTTTTACTCAGTATAGTTCTTCATATTTTACTGAGAGCACTTAGGCAAGAGCAAAACTACCAGAGATACAAATATGGAAAGAAGTTATGTGACCCTTCCTTGCAGATAACATGATCCCATATCTAGAAGATCGTAAAGATGCTACCAAAAGGCTTTTAGAGCTAATAAATAAATCTGGCAATGTAGCAGGGTATGAAATCAAAATTAAAAATCAATAGCTTTACTATATACCAATAATGGACTAGCTGAGAAAGCAATCAAGAAAATTATTCCTTCAAAATAGCTTTAAATAAAATAAAATACCTAGGAATCAATCCAACCAAGAAAGAGAGAGAACTCTACAATGAAGATTTCAGAATGCTAAAAAGCAAAACTGAAGAAGGCACCAGAAGATGAAAAGACCTACCATGTTCATGGATTGACAGAATGAATATTGTCAAAACAGTCATATTACTAACAGTGACCTATAAATTTGGTGCAGCCCCCTTCAAAATGCCAACGCTTTCTTCATAGGGACTAGAAAAAGCAATCCCAAGATGCATTTGGAAACACAAAATATGCTGAAAAGCCAAAGCAATCCTAAGCCAAAGAGCAGGACTGGAGGCATCTTAATACTTAATTTCAAGTTATACTACAAAACCATAATAACAAAAAAAAAATAGCATGATACTGGCACAAAAATAGGCCATTGGAATAGAAGAGGGCACAGAAACAAATCCACACAACCACACCCATCTGATTCTGGACAAAGAAGCCAAAATTTTATATAGGAATAAAGACAATCTCTAACAAATGATGCTGGGAAAATTGAACATCAACTCATAGAAGATTGAAATTAAATCCCTATCTCCCTCCCTTACAAAAATCAATTCAAAATAGATCAAAGACATGGGTATAAGACCTAAAACTTTGGAACTTCTTAAAGAAAACATAGGGAAAACTTCTGAAGCTATGGACATGGGCACAAGCGATGACTTCCTAAATAGGACTCCAATAGTACAGGAAATAGTAGCAAGAATCAACAAATTGGACTACATTCAGTTTAAACATTTCTATAATGTTTAAACAGCTAACAGAGTAAAAAGACAGCCTACAGAAGGGAAAAAAATGTTTATCAGCTACTCTTCTGACAAAAGATTAATATCTACAGTATATAACAAACTTGGAAAACCACCAAGAAAAACCAAATCGCCCAAACAATAAATGAGCACCTCTCAGAACAAGAAGTACATAGGGAACAATGTTTACAGTTGTGTGTACAGTGAGGGTCTACAACAAGAAGTGTATATTTTTCAAACAATTTTTTAAAGATTTAACAATTTTTGTAAATCACTTTCAGGCTTCTGCAGCTGTAGATTCTCACTGTGAATCCCTTGCTGGCTCATGCATAAGTGTAATCGCAATACCAAATATACAGGTTTAGTATTTTTTCTGGTAGTGATTGTTTCACATGTGTAACGTTTTGGTTGAGATGTTAAATGGTGGACATGTTCTGGGGATGTGAATGTGGGAAGTAATTTTAATCATGTGTAACTGGTCACAAGGCCTCACTTGCAGTAATATTGTTATTTTATTTAACACAGCCTTGTTGCTTTGTATGCATTAACGTTTGGGTGTAAAGGTTGTATGTCTATCCAACAGGGAGCCACAGCATTTAAAGTGACCAACCTAATGTTACAACTTCTTTGAGGTGGCCAAATGTAAACTAAAAGCCTTAATTAAAGTGGTGTAATTTTGTATAACTTAGCATCAGTAGTTCAATAAATTTGGATTGCTGTGCAAGGGCTTGTACTACAGTTACTTGCCACTTGAATGTGTTTTGTGCAATGTTTTAACAGTGCTAATAAATAAATATGAGTCTATCTTCTTTTTAAATGTAATCGATGTTATTTTACACAGTGTAGTTTTATAACTTAACATGGGTAAACCAGACTCATTAATTAATTAATTAAGTGATAGATTAAATATATCAGGGTTTTTTTTCCCATTTCAATATCCACTTAAGTTTTGAACTTTTCCCTAAGAAAGTAATTTTATAAATCAAGCAATATTACTTATGAAAAATGTTCAATAGCTCTTTGGGATAAAGTGGGAAGAATTGAAAATACTTTGGTGGATACTACACTATGAATTTTTTTAATGTAGAATTAAAGTTTACCTAGAATATTAAGTTAAATAAATCTTTGAATGACATGGACTCGAGTTCTACTTTGTTTTTGGAGAATGGGTCTGTGTCTTATGTGTTGTAATTCAGCTCTGTGAAATTCGTAAAGATCACCTTAACTCAAACCTTTTCATAATATTTATCGCCTCCTGGAACAATTAATTAGTGGTACCTTCTAATTTACAAGTATGTGATAGTCCCTAAATGCATGCTATCTAAATGGCTATTAAAGGCTTTCATTTAAAAAAAAAAAAAAAGAACAAGAAGGACAAATGGCTAATATATATATAATATATATATATATATATATATATATATATATATTTAAATTCAGCATCTTTACCCACTAGAGAAATGAAAATCAGAGTTACACTGAGATTTTATCTCACCGCAATCATAACGGCTAATATCAAGCACACAAAAACAACAATGCTAGTGAGAATGCAGGGAAAGAGGGACTCTCCTACACTGCTGGTGGGAATGTAAATTAGTACAGCCACTATGGAAATCACTATGGAGGTTCCTCAAAAACCAAAAATAGAACTACCATTTGACCCACCTCTACCACCCCTTGGTACAATAGCATAAAATAATGGAACAAATTCTGCCACAATTGTGGAAAGAATTAAATTTGTGAACCGAGGCACCACTGTATACACTCAAAGCAGTTAAGGTCACCATACAGTAGGGATGCCTGCACACCCGTGTTTATTGTGGCACAAGTCAAGATAGCCAAGATATGAAATGAGCTTAGATGTAAATCAGTAGATGAATGGATAAAGAGAGTGTGAGATACATGATTGTACTCTGAGATGTGTATAGATGTACACAAAACAAAATCCTGTCACTGGGGGAAAACAGGTGGGTATAGAGACCATCACAGAGAACAAAATAAGCCAGATCAGAAAGATAAATACCACATGTTCTCCTAATATGTGTAATCTAAAAATGACACAAGAAAGTAGAAGGAAGAACTATTACTAGAGAAGAAGAAGGCAATGAGAGGGAGGGGAAGAAGAGTGTAAGAGAGACAGATACGAGCAAAAAATATTATACACATTGAAATGAAAAGCTAGTGGGCAAGACAGGGGCATGAAAAGAATCAAAGCATGTTACGTGCATGTATGAATCTGCCAAAATGAAATCCATTAATCTGCGTAACCAATTTTAAGAGTGGAAAAATATGTGCATAATCCAGCAGTTTATAATATGTTCATATTGGAAAATCATTTCCATGATCAATTTTAGAATTTTTCACCACCTAAAACAGAAACTCCAAAGGCTAGTGGTGTAGCCCTGGGGTACAGTGCTTGTCTAGCGTGAATGAGGCCCTGGGTTCAATTCCCAGCACAGAAAAAATATATATATAGAAAGAAGATGGAGAGAAGGAAGGAAACTCTATAACCATTCGTAATCATTCCCCATTTCTGTCCCTCTCCCATCCTTTCCCCCTCTCAATCTGAATATAGTTGCCTATTCTGGGTATTTTAAATATTCTTCTTATCTAACAGTAATTTTACATCCCTTGACTATCACTCCGCACCTCATCCCCACGCCGCTAACTCCCCGAGCCTCTCTGGTAACCACCATTCCACTCCTACTTCTATAAGATCCACGTGTTTTGATTCCACATATAAGTGAGATCACGCAGTACTTTTGTGTTTCGTTCCACGTGAAGTTCTCCAAGTTCATCATATTTTCACAAATGACAAGGTTTTGTTTCTTTTTATGGCTGAGTGGTATTCCATGGTGCATGTATACTACATTTCCTTTACTCATTCATCTGTTGATAGACAGGCTAATTTCTTATCTTGACTGCTATGAGCAATGCTACAATGAACACAGGAGGGAAGATGTCTTTTCTATATACTGATTTCGCTTCTTTTAGATAGATACCCAGGAACAGGGCTGTTGATCAAAGTATACTTCCCAATTACACTAGCTCAAGTAGACAGGAATCTCCTATTTTCAGGGTGAAAAAAAATCTGTTTGGGGTTCTAATTCCTGCTTCTGTAAGGTTTCGTTTTGAGAAGATTAAGGATGCCAAAATAAGACCAGTGGCAAAATGCAGCCTGTCCAGGACCTGGAATTAAGAAACCTAGAAAACAACTTGGTGAAGAAAAAAAGAGTAGACCTCCCAGAATTGGGAGGGAGTTGGCAGGAAAACTGGAAACTGTCAAGAAGCTGGAGAAATGGGGCACAAGTCAGACAAATAGATGAAGCAGTGTGGAAAGGTTGCCCTGGCTCCCAGGGAAGAGGATCTGTCTTCAATAACTCAAGCCCAGAGGGTGTCAGCAACTCCAGGGAGAAACAGTAGACCAGGCCAGCAGTGCCAGCCCCAGGAAAAGCCCAAGACTTGTAAACTGCAAAAACAGCGTGCGGTTTGGCCATGTGACTCCTTCCATATGACAAGCTAGAGCTGGACAACATCATTAGTCCTTGGAGAAATGCAAATTAAGGCAAGCTAGAGCTCGAGAAGAAATCCAGTGCAGCATATGCTGTATTGGAGAGGGTTTAATCAGGAGCCATTTGGGGGAGGGGTTCATTGTTTAAGACTGAGCTACAAAACAATTACAGAACAACTTCAGGTTTTCTGGAGTCACCCTACCATGGTGACTGGGTGGAGATGGCCACAAGAGACAGTCGCAGAGAGGGCACAGGCTAGACAGAGGAATCTAGAGAAGTTTCAACTCAGGCCAGGAGGACACGGAGGTCCTACCCTCCAAGCTGAGAAGCCAGGCCAGTCACATGTGGCTTTGCAAGGGGGCTGGGTCTAAAAGTGCTTACATTAAGTCAAGTGGACTGCTTGACCCTGCCCTGCTTCCCACATCCAGCATAGACCTCAGTGGTCTGTTTGCTTTCCCAGCTAACAATGTGATCAGATGTACAGACAGAGGTTAGCTCCAGAGCAGAAGGGGAACCTCACAAACCCACAGGCCATAAATCTAGGCAGAGAGAGTTGTGACTTGCAGCACACAGAGGAACACAGCGGAAACTAGAAGCGGCTGGAGTGAATATAACCCTACAGGGAAACCATTCCTGACCACAACCAGCAGGAAAGGTGGGGCAGGATTCAGCATTCACGCATAAAAATATGAGTGTGGGAACAAAATATGTCTCTGCAAAGACTCATTGTCCCTCCCCTGTGGATTCCAATACTGCCGACCCTGGCAAGAAACCAATCATTAAAAAAACAGAGGAATTGGGAGGAGGAGGGGACTCTCTTTTTTTTTCTTAATTGATTTTAGGGGCTTTGAGTTTCTCTTTTCCTTTTATTTTCTTCTTTTTGTCTTTTTTCTTTTTCTTGTTTGTTCTTTTCTATTACTTTTTTTTTTTTTTTGGACCAGTAATGGAACTCAGGACCTTGCGCTTACCAGGCAGGTGCTGTGCTGCTGAGCTATATCCCTGGCCCCCTTTTCTATTACTTTCATCAAACTGCATTAATTTCCTTTTACTCCTTAATAAAATTCTTTATCTCATTTTTCTCTCCTGTCTCACCTTCCTTTTCTTTATTTTCCAAATTTTACTTCTTTCCAGCAAAGTGTGGTAGCACACACCTGTAATTCCAACGCTCAGGAAGCTGGGGCAAGAGGATTGCTCTGAGCTTACAGCCAGTCTAGGCTACAAAGTGAGTTCAAGGCCAGCTTGAACTGCATGGTGAAACCATGTCTCAAATAGACAAAAAATAAACAAATAAATTTTACTTCTTTCATTTTCCCTTCCCCACCCCCTCCATCTTTACTAGTATAACTATTAAGTTCTATTAACATTTAAATACTTAGTTGACTATGTTACTGTTGGATTATTTTCAATTGTTAATGGTGGTGTAGTTGTATTTAGTAGATTCTTATTATCAGTGAATATTTGGTTTGTCTTTGTGTCTATATTATAACTACAGATGTCTTTTCTAGTATTAAAGGTGATACAGTGGTAGCTTTTCATATGATGTCAACATCCAATTTGTCTTTGATTCTGTCTATTATTGCTAATTTTGTTGTGATTGACAGGATAGCATAGTTGTTGCTGTTAATTGGTTTTTACTGAATGCCAATCCAGATGTTCCTCATTTAATAACTAATTTCCAGTCCTGTGACTAGGTTGTTCACTGAAATGGTCACTAAATGAAGAGTTGTAGAGTTGTATAGAGTATGCACATTGCAATATTAAGAACAAAAGGGAAACTCCAACTTGATGACTTTGATTTTATTTGCACAATTCTTACATGTAGTATTATAATACATAACAGAACATAAAACTACTGTGCAATCAGCAAAAATTACAGTACTGTATAAACAAGGTATAGTGTACAAAGAAAGACACTGAAGCTCTATAAACAAGGTGTCCAGAACCATACAAAAAAGACAAGTCTTAAGTCTGAACAGCGTGCCTAGGTCATAGGTCCAAACAGTGGTTAAACAGGTAGGTCATTAAATGAGGAATATATCTGGTTTGTCTTTGTGTCATCAACAATACTAGAGTTCATTTCCAAAGTATAGGACTCTAGAGGTTGAGCAGGTCTATATTATGGTGCGGTCCATGGTATAATCAAGGTACTGGATGGCTAACGTGGAAATGCGCCAGCACATAATCTAGTCAAAGAACTGAAAAACCAGTCTGTAGGTGCACCACCCATGTGGCCAGTAAAGCCACTGTAGATGACGGCAGGGTGGCAGTAGGAAGGAAAACCAAGAGATGGGTGCTGACATCGAGAGAACGGAGCCAAGGTGACTGAAGCCCAGCAGAGAGTGATGGGGACAGCTAGGGCTCAGTACAGCTTCACAGGGCAAGGGCTTTAAATGAGGCCGCATCTGAATATGAGACTGGGAATCAGGAGGAAAAACAACCATGTTTCTGGCTGAGTCATTCTACTATTGACCAAGAAGAAGCTGCTTCCTTTTGTGAGGGCTGCAAGTAGGTGGCGTGGTATCCTCTGGAACGGGAGGCCCAAAAGTTCTGGAAATGATTGAGTACAGCAAGTGTGCTTGTCACAGGCCATAAGAGCCTGGGTTTTTATTAATGTGCTGTACTACTCAGGTCCAAGTATAGAACCTGCTTAACAGTAAGTGCTCAAAAATCATAATGGGTGAGCAGGTATACGGGTGAGGAAGGGGTTGTGGATGAGTAAATGAATGAATGGGTGGAAGGGTAGATGGGAGGACAGATTGGTGGGTGGATGGATTTGTGGATGGATGAATGAATGAACGAAACTAGTGGATGGATGGATGGATGGATGTGTGAGCGAGTGGAACATGGGTGTGAGTGAGTAAAATGAATGAATTCAGGAAACTGAGTATTCCAAGAAACACAAGAGAACAGCCTGGGAGGCCAGAGACATGATAGAGACAAATCCAGCCCTATCACAGCAGACTAAGCTGCTCATAAAAGCAATATATCAACAAGGAGGTTGTAAGAGCCACCATGCCTCTGCTCCCTGATGCCTCCCAGCCCCCACCTGCGTCCCCTAGATCCAGGGTGTGAGGCAAGAGGACACGGAGCCTCAGAACTGGCTACTCCTGGGAACCCCTCCTCTCTCTTAGGTTACAGGCAAAACGCCAGGAAGCACAAGGAATGCAGCCCCGCGGTTCTGATCACAGAAGCTCTGAACCTGCGTTCATGTCTCTCTAGGCTGAAGCAGGTCAGTGGAATTCTGGCCACTCTTCCTGGGAGGATTTTCAGAGAAGTCTGACCTTCTCCCTTTTACCTGTCCACTCCAGTGGTGTGGAACACAAACCATCCACCTGAAGCGGAAGTCTCTGTCCCTGGGCAGATGGATCCAGCTCTCTCTCCTAAGAATGAGGGCAGATACTGGCCCAGCCTAAGGACTCCTCTTTGACAGGCTGCCCCAACTTTGGCCACTAACGGTAGGGTTTCAGAAGGGATAGCTTTCCTCCAAGTCAAGATAAGCATCTGAGCTTTCATCTCACTTTAACCTCTGATTCTCCACCACAACCACCAGGAGCAGCTTTACCAGCCTGAAAAGCAGAGATAAGGTCCCACTGGGCAGCAGGCCACAGGCTGACGACAAGAGAGAGGGTAGATCTTTCCTTTGGCCCAAGCAGAACTATAATTCTGCTTCCGTCCCCAGAGGCAGGCCCCAAGAGAGCATCTGGGCAGCCGTTCCCTGCTCCTCGAAGCCTGGAGCCCTGCAATTTGCTTCCTGCATCCAGCATTAATTAGATCTAATTAATTCATTTCTCATTTTGGGGAACTAATCAAAGGTAGAAAATCCTGCCAATCTGAGCATAAGGGAAGCAAGAGAATGTGGCAGTGGCTGCCGTAGGTAGAAGCGACTACTCCAGTCTTGGCACGCAATTACAAAGCCCCCAGGGGTCCGTAGGCCTGAAGATCCAGGTCCCACCTCCAAGGCCTACAGCTACCTTTTATGGACAGCTACTCCATGCGTACCCCTATACTGGGTGCTAGGGGTACAGATCTGGCCTTCACAGAGTACCTGGGAGCCCAGGGGAGCAACACCTAACCCAGCCCAGGAGATCTTGGGGATGGGAGGCTTCACAATATGGGTGACATGAGTTTGAAGGAATGAAAGAGATTTCTTCAGGCATAGAACAGGAAGGGCGTTCCAAGCAGATGGAACAGTGTGGGCAAAACCCTGGAGCTGTGAACAGTCTGTGTGTGATCGGACAATGGTGTAAAGTGGGGTGGCTGTAGGATGGGCTGTGAAAGGGGAAAAGGACAGTGGGACAGGGAAAAGCCAGAACTGAGGCCTCAGGCTGGGAAGATCAAGGTCCTGGTTTAAGGGTCTTGGAAATGCATAAAGAAGATCTACAACTTTATCCAGTGGATGAAAGAAACAAATGGTTAGTCTTCACTTGGGCAGTGCCCTGTGGGGTTTAAGGTTTGAAAGAAGCATCCCTGCTGAGTGCAGCAAGGGCAGCATCCCCAGGACAGAGGCAGGGAGACCAGAAAGAAGCCCTTGTGGTCATCCAGGTAAGTGATGGATGGTAGCCTTGGCCCCTGCAGAAGCCATAGGGTTGCAGAGAAGGGGTGGAACCCATGGGAAGAAGTATCAGGCTGGCTGTTGGCCTAACAATCAAGGAGGACTGTAGGAGTCTCGGTGTCTGGATGCCATTCACCAGGACAAAAAGGCAGGTTTTTAAGAGGAAATGTGGAGAAGTTCAGCGGGAAGTGTGTTTGGTTTGGGGTATAAAGGGGTAGATGCGGACCTGAGAGACAGTACTGCTCAAAGTCAGGGAGGGTCAAGGTCATTTCAGGTTCTAGAATGCAGGGCTCCTCAATATCCCATTCCCAGGCCTGACCTAGGTCTTCCTACTGAACCTCTTTGCGTGTTTGCATGGGCGTGTGCGCGCATGTGTGTGTCTCTGCATCTGGGTCTACTTGTATCTCCATGTCTGTATGTGGATGCACGTATGCAAGTGCTAGGGACTGAACATACCAGACAAGTACCCTACCACTGAGCCACACCCGGAGCCCCCTTTCCTGCCTCTCTGATAGCGCCTATTACAGGCTCCACCCTTTGCTCTTGCTGTCACGCCCTCACCACCCACCAGCACACCCTTCCCTCCTGGATACAAATCTCCCCCATCCCTCTGGTTCCAGCTGGAGTCCCATCCCCACCTCAAAGCTAGGGTCAAGATTCAAGCTGTGTGGCATTGGCAGATCACTTTCCCTCTGTGGACCTCAGTTTTCTAACCTTCCAGAGGCAAACACAGAAAGATCCTTGAACTTGGGAGACTTTCAATCTAACAAGAGCCATAAAATCAATCATAACCAGGACATGAAAGGTGTGTCAAAAGTCTTGAGTATGCAAATAAGAAAAATGTCTTCGAAGAAAGAGTCAAACCTCCCCTGAGCCTGGAAAGAAGGGATAAAGCGCCAACCAGTCAACGTAGAGTGAGGGCAAGTGCTACAGAGCGTTCTATCTCTGGGTAGAGGGACTGGCCAGGGAGTTCTGGGTGTGTTCAGGGCAGGATGAGTGTCCAGATTCTCATTTCTGAGTCAACAGCTCAGGCGCTTTTTGTAAGCAGGCTGTCCAAGCCGGGCAACCTCCAGTAAACACCTGTTTGCACAATCGAGGTCACACACAGGGGCACGTTTGCATAACGACCTGTTTGCACAATCTCAGCTGACAGCTCTATTCCAAAGCAGGCATAGCAGACAAACACAGCCTCCACTTCCAGACTCACACTGGGCAGCCACCGGCCCCTCCAGATCAGGCTGCTCCTTCACCTCCATACCACAGCCACAACAGAGACAGAAACCATCCGGCCCTGTAGCTTCGCTGCTATGAAGAGTGTTCCCCTGCCAGGGCTCCTGGGTGGGGATTTCCAGCCCACATGGGTCTGGTCTGATGGAGAGAGGGGTGAGAAAGAGGGGATGACTCCTCATCTGTCTCGTGCTTTTTATTCCACCACAGTAAACACTTCTTAAGCACTTACTCTGTGCCTGGCTCTGTCCCACAAGCCTTACATCTCACTGATTTCTCTCAATCCTGTGAAACAAGTACTATGATCCTCATTTTAAAGATGGCAAAACCAAAGTTTAGAGAGATTAAACAACTTACCCGGGGTCACACAGGTGGCAAAACTACACAGTTTGACTCCTCGGCCCGTGATTTTAATCTATCTACGCTCCTCTCCCCTAAGGAAAGTTCCTCCTTCAATCTAACTTTCATTTCCTTAAATCTAATTTTTGTTTCAGCTGCTGCAGCTCCGTTTCCTGGTCCAGCTTCTCAAAGGAGAATGGAGCACCACTGAGCTCAGAAAAATCTTGCTCCAAAATATTGAAGTGTGCAGTGCAGAATAAGGAAAACGATTTCACCTGAACGCCTGCCATGCGCCGATTACTGTGCCAGACAGTACTTCTGATAGCTCCTTTAGTCTTCACAAAACCCCTGGGGAAGAGCTATCTCTTCTGTGACTGATAAAGAAATTGAGGCTTGGGGAGCATAAGCCACTTCTCCAAGATTCTGCAGCCCTGTGGAGATGCACCGAGTATCTTCCATGTACCTTGCACTGTGCTGAGACTGAGGAGGCAGAGACAAGGATGTGGCCTCTGCCCTCGAAGAGTTCACAGTCTAACAAGGAGGCACAGTCAGCAGCCTACCGCCGTGTCATAGGATTAATGAGGAAGAAGTACCAGCACAGATAGGCTAAGATGCCAGCGGAATGTTTCATGCAGGCTGGATTCCCGAGCTGTCTAAGGAATAAGACGCAGCAGAGGTGTGACAGAGACCGAGGCTGGCAAGGGAATGGTGGATTCAGCATGACTGGAGCGTGAGGTGGTGCATAGAGGGAGGTGGGGACATCTCGCCTGTCCCATTAAGTAGTCAGGGTGAATCGCGCGTGGTTGCAGTCAGTAATCCAAGCTATCGGGAGGCAGGAAGACGGTGAGTTCCAGTCAGCCAGCGCAACCTAGCAAGACCTTGTCTCCCAAAATAAGAAATAAAACAGAGCTGAAGGAGTAGCACATAGTACCACACAGAAAAAGAAGTTAGGGTGAGATGCAGACCTCTGCTGAAAGGCAAGGAGAGGCGACGGCCTGCAGAGCAACTGGAGAGACAGACATGGGGCTGCCTCCCTGGAGCTGCCCTCAGTAGCCATGAGGCCCGCACCTACTCAAAAAGCAGATCTTCCAAGTGATGGCCAGAGGCCCTTCCCCTCCCAGAAGTGATCAGGCATGGGCACAGGAAGGACCTAGTGGAGAATGATGTCTGGGTCCGTGCCATGGCTGACCTGTGGGGGCAGGAGAGGGGGCCTGATTCACCAAGATGACAAACACAGGGACTGGGGACAGACCTGATGAAGTGGGAGGGAGATTCACTCACTCAACTGTCCATTCACCAGACAGGTACTGAGGGCTCACTGCGTGAGGGGCAGAGCTGTAGACTCTGGAGCTATAAACAGAACAACAGCCAAAGCAGTTGCCCTTGTGCAACATCCATTCTTTTTGCTTGTTTGTTTCGTTTTATTTTGGTACCAGGAATCAAACTCATGACCTCAGGCTTGCCAGGCAAGCGGAAACATCCATTCTTGTGGGAGTGGGGACAGCAAATATTAGATGGTGAAAAGGAATGCAGAAGAAGAGACGTAGGGAGAAAAGGAGAGGTTGTAATTTTTTAAAGGCTGCTCAGAGAAGACATCAATGAGAACGGGAACAAAAACCTGAAGAAGGGAAGGGAGTAATCCCAAGCGGCTGTCTGGGGACAACGGGTGCCCAGGCCAGAGAAATAGAAAGTGCAAAGCCCTTGAGGCAGCCTAACAAGTTCAAGAAAGAACAAGGAAAACAGTCACTGGAGTAAATCAGTAAAAGGGAGAGTAAAGGAGAGGGGTCTGGCTAGTACTGGGGGTGCCTTGCACTGAGGGGCTCGGAGTTTGACTCTAAGCAAGATGGGAGGCCAGGGAGGCTTTGGGGCAGAAGGTGACGTGATCTGACCTCTGTTTGATAAATACCACACTGGCTTCTAAAGCGACAGTAGACGGAGAGACAGGTATGTACAGACACAGGAGGCCAGGGAGGGGGTGACTGTTGCAACGATCTTCGCAAGAGAGAAGCATGGTTTGAACTGAACCAGTTTTGACATAAGTGCTATTTGTATTCCTTACATGTTATCATAAAAATATTCATAGAGCCAAGTTGAATTTTCCTCTGAATACCTGTATGCCCAGGATTCTGGTGCTATTCTAATAAGAGTCAATGGGATGGAATTTGCTGAGCGTGCAGACCCAGAGGACATGTCTGGGAGATGGTGGGAGACACCTGAGAACTTGGATCTGGAGCCAGAGCTTCAGCCCAGGCCCATCCCATCCCTCTGGACACAGAAACTCACTTTCCCTAAAAGAATCACAGGTTACAAACATGCTGCCTTGCCTGCTGGCGCCTTGACTGGGTCATGAATCTGGTCAACTTCAGCAGCCTAGGCCTTCCTCAGAAGAGTATTCATAAACAATTACAAGGGGAAAAACTGCAGGAGAATCATCGATACAAATAACATACTACAAAAAATATATATTTCCTTCATTTTAAAATATTCAGTGTAGAGCTGGGCGTGGTGGCGCATGCCTGTAATCCCAACCCCCAGGAGGCTGAGGCAGGAGGATCATTGAAAGTTCGAGGCCAGCCTGGGCTACGAAGTGAGTTTAAGGCCAGCCTGAACTGCATAGCGAGACCCTGTCTCAAAAAAAAAAAGAAAAAATATTCAGTGTAACAGATCCCCTATGAGTAAATGTTAGCAAATTTAGCAAGCCCCTAGGCCTCACCAAGACATACCTTATTTTGGCCCCCAAGCCCCCTTTTCTCTATCGGCCTGGCCGGTGTGCAGTTATAAACAGGATGGCATGGATAGGGGACATCGTGTGATAAATCACCCTCCTGCGAAATTCCAGGATCAAGGCCCATGCATGTGGAAAAGAGGCTAGAGGCTGAGCGAGCCCTGGAGCGCCCCTAGGGTAGGGGCCGCAGCATGGCACCCAGCCAGCTTGGAGCCTCAAAACTCCAGGCTCAGGAAATCCAGAGGCAGGGGAGAGGGGCACTGTTGCCACATTCCCCAGCCCTTTAAGACCCCTGAGGCAGGAAGGCTGCTGGGCCTCACCAGTTTCCCTCCAGGGCTCCTTCCTGGGAGGAAGGGGCTGCCTGTATGTGCAGGAACACTCGGAAAGTGTCGCAATCCTCAGTCCCCCAGCTGTCATTAACGAAAGAGCTGGGGAGAGAAGCCGGACTGCAGCAGGTTTCAGGAACTTGACTCAAAGAGCTGAGGAGAGAACGAGGAGGCCAGCACGTCAGCCCAGGCTCCAGCGTGAGTAGGGGCTGCCTGGGGAGGCTGAGCTTGGTGGAGACCAGGAGTCCCAGGACCACTCACCCGGTTCTTCCACAGGCCACTGTCCCGGCCTGAGCCTGGGCGAGGCTCTTGCCTTGGGTGTTGGAGCTTGGGAACCAGGAGTCTTGGACAATGCCTGTCTGAGGGCTGCATCAGGGAAGCCGCAAACAGCCACCTCTCTCTTTGGGGACACAGAGCTGGGCTCCAGGATGGCCACTATCCCCCTCCTCTCCTGTCTCTGTCTCTCAGAACCTGTACATCCATATGCTCCGGTCTTCTGTCTCTCCCTGTCTCCACCTCTGCCCCTCAGCTCCTCTCCCCTCGGAGACTTTCTGTCTGTCTCAGGGGCTCTCCGCACCTCTGTCCATCTCTGAGTTTCCCTTTGTCGCTCACGCTTACTGCTTGGTACCGGACTGCTTCCCGGGCTCCAGCCTTATTAGCCTGTCCAGCCCAGCACATATGTTCCGTGGGCTCTTTTTCTCTGTCTCTCCCACCTCAATCTTTATCTCTATAGATCTTCTGTTTTTTTTTGGACGGGGTCTTGCTCTGTAATCATTCAGGCTGGCCTTGAACTCACTGTGTAAGCCCAGGCCCCTCTGGAGCTCACAGCAATCCTCCTGCCTCCGGCTCTGTAGGTGTCTTTAATATTGAACTGTTTATGCACCTCAGTCTCTGTCTCTGACTGCCTCTGGGTCTGTCTGTCTCTGTCTGTCTATCTGTCTGTCTGTCTGTCTCTCTCTCTCTCTCTCTCTCTCTTTCCCTCCCACATCTGGTAAGTCCCTCTCCCTTGATTTATTCCCAGCTCCTCCTCCTTCCCCACCTCTTCCCATAGAAGGAATTCCCAACAAACAAAGGAAGTAGCCAGGTGATGTGGCTCATACCGGAGTCCCAACACTCTGGGAGGCTGAGGCAGGAAGATAGAAAGTTCAAGCACATCCTGGGTAACTTAACTTAGTACCTTTCTTGAAACAAAAAAGGGGCTGGAGATGTAACTCAGTAAAAAGACCCTGGGTTGAATCCCCAGTACCACAAAGAAAGGAAGGGCAATAGGAAAGGAAGGAAAGAAGGGGGATGTTGAGCATAATGGGAGGAAAGAAGAGAAGCACTGGTAGCAACTGTAGGCAGCATTCAATGTGCTGGGCACAAAGGTTAGGGCAGCCTCAGGGCCAAGCAGAGATGGTGTGGTCACACACACTGACCGAGGGAGGTAGAAATAGAATCCAGGAAAGGGACTTTGGGACTGTGCAGTGTGACAAAGACGGAGGTAAGTGGCAGTCATAGCAGGTTGTGCCTATGCAGCCTTGCTAGGGGACTGAGCTGTGCTGGGTTCTGTGAGTGGTCCCCTGCTCTGCAGCTCATGAAAGTCACCTTCGGGTACTGGGAACACACTTCGTGTCCAGCAGAGCACTGAGGACATCCATTCAAATGATCTTATTTCGCTATCCAGCAACCACAAAGGCAGGTTCTATTGTTACCTCTTTTTTTGCAGATGGGGAAACTGAGGCTTGGAAAGGTGAAGTAATTTGTACAAGGCCACAAAGCTGGTAGGTGATAGAGCCACAGGCAATGTGACTCAGAAGCGGGGTCTCAACCCATTTGCATACTGTGCACCCCACACACACAACAAAGTAAAACTGTTCCCACGGGCTCCAACTCCCACACACCAGGATGTGGGAGACCCCAAGGGCTGATGCCAAACATGCCAGCACCCTGCGATGAGGGAAGGATGTTTGGGCCCCTTGAGGTTTGACTGCCCACTCTGGACAGAAGCCAGTGGAATAGGAGAAGGGGGTACCTGGCTGGCTGTGAGCTGGGCCTGAAGCTGCCCTTCGCTAGGGCAGCAGAGCCTGGGTATGGTCAAAAACGTATGGCTATGGGAACCAGTGACATTCCCAACTCAGAGCCTAAATCTTCCCCAGCCAATAACGGGAAGCAGGCAGCGTGATAAGCTGGTATACTATAGTAAGAAGGTTATCAACCACCGATTTGGTAGAAAGGAATTCTCTGAACAGATGTGCAGGTTTCTCACTGCATAAATCTGCCTAGTAGAGGCTCAAATCCAGCCTATTCTCCAATTACCAGGTCCTAATATGGGGCAGCACCAGACGTGCTTACCAGGGGTGTTATTTTTGTTTTGGTTTTGTGCTTTGGAGGATTTTGTCGTTTTTTTGTTCTTTGTTTGTTCATTTCATTTTGCTGATTTGCACAGTGGTGATTTATGGGCACCAGGTATCCTGATATTGCAATATATATATGGATAAACTGGGGTTGGGGGACAGGCCCCAGCAAGCAGGGACAGCTTTGGACATCTGGACCACTCATTCATCCTTCTGTCAGGGGAAGAGAGAAAACGATCCTCCCAGCATCCTCTCTGCTGAGCACAGGGTCTGTAGGCCACCACAGGCACACGTGCACCCAGGTGCTCCAGCCAGCAGGTCCCACAGCCCTGGCATCAAGAGCACTAGCTGGAGGACCAGGTATCTGGCCCAGGACCCCAGTGGGGGCAGGCCTGAGGGCTCCACTGCCCTCCACCCCAGTGGGGGAGTCACTCGCATGCCTTAAGATAGGAGTCAGGGCTTCTTCGATTTGCAGACTGTGGCCATGACCACATCACACTGAGCCCCAGAAGGCCTCCAGAGATCTGTGCCCAGAAGTGAGGTCTACTGGTCTCTCTGTGTCCCCACTGCCCTCCTCCCGGCCCCCCTTTCCTCTAGGCTTTGTCAAGGCAGCCAGCTTCCCGCAGGTAACACCTGACAGCCCCCTGCTGGCTGCCCTGTGGGTCTCCTGGGGCAGTGTCCCACTGAGGCTATTGGTGTGGCTCCCCCAGGAGGACCTACCTGGTACTCACGGATGTCCTGCCTAAACTCACCAGAGTTAGCACCCCAAAGGGCACCCCTTGACCAATGGGGGCAGGACCAGTGGGTGGATAAGTATTCCTGTGCTCCCTCCCACCCAAGGACAAAGTGTCCCTTTAGTGGACGGTGCAGGAGTGCCTTGATGTGACCCTGTGTTGGCTTTCCTTCCCTCTCTGTTTCATTCTCCCCTCTTCTCCTCCCCTCTTCTGGGATCTTCCCAGAGCATACTGTTTGCATGGAAGTCTTGTCTTAGGCATGGCTTTCTGGAGACAGCCCAGCTTAGACAGGAGGGAAGGGGCCAGCATGCCGTTCCTCCTGCTCCCTCCCCTGCCCGTTCCTGGAATGACACCAGTGGTGTGGCCACAGTCATTTCCTATGTGCCAGGCACAATGCAAAGCCCTTGACTTGCATAATTTTGTCTTCTTTCCAAAGTCCTATGTAGTGCAGTCTGCTGTTACCTTCATTTTTTAAAGGAAACTGAGGATGAGAACGGCCAAGTAACCTCGCTGAGACCGCACTGTGGCAGAGCAAGGATGAAGCTCGGCCCTGAGTCCAAGGCCATGACCTTCCCCACTCTGTCTCCAGGTGAGCGCCGGCTGGCACTATGGCGGGGCTGGGAGCCCGCAGCCTGACCAGAGCAGCCTTCATCATCCTGCTTCTCCCCAGCAGTAAGTGTGGTGACACGGGAGGATGGGAAGAGGGGCCCTGCACTGCCACATGGCGCCTGGGAGCCCCAGGAAATCCTAGGAGGCTCCAGACAGACAGATACGGGGCAGCTGGGCTCCCACTCGCAGACCTCACCCACCAGGAGGGGTGGCAAGAGGAGGGGTCTGAACAGCTGGGCAAAGGCAGAGGCGTCCAAGTCCTACTGCAAACTTCTGCCAGGCTATCGGAAGGACCCTCTGGGTCCTCTGCAGCCTTGGTGGGTGGAAAAAGGATCCTGGTAGGAGCCACAAGGAGACAGGTTTTACCCTGAAGTAAGGAAGCTGGGACACAGCTTTCCAACCCCAGAAACTCTGTTTTGAGTGGTGGGAAGTAGCCTATCTCTAAGAGCGAGAAAGCTGAGGCCAGGATTGACAGAAGGCAATATTTGGGCTTTTCAGGCCACATACAGTCTCTGTTATTCTTACCCAGCTTTTAATTTGTTTTCAGCCCTTGAAAAATATATAAAGCATTTTTAGCTAGCAGGCCATATAAAAACAAGCTGCCCAAGCCTGCCAGAGAGAACACAGCATCAGACAGATTTGAAGTGAACAGCCTTGTAAACTTCCTTCCAGCCTCAAATCCTGAGTCTATGAAAAAGTAAGAGCCCACTGTTGAGAACTGTGAACCTAGGGCCAAGGATATAGCTCAGCGGCACAAGCACCCGTTGGCAAGCACAAGGTCCTGAGTTCAATTCCTGATCCAAAAAAAAAAAAAAAAGCCTCCATTGGGGCTGGAGATGTAGCTCAGTGGCACAAATGCCTGCCTGGCAAGCGCAAGCTCCTGAGTTTGATTCCTGGCACCAAAATTAAAAAATAAAAATTAGAGAACTATGAACTTGCTCTGTCTCTCAACCAACTTGCAGGGCCTCTGCTTCCCCATCCTTAAGATCAGTCTAAGAGCACCTGAGTGAAGAGCGAAGGCATTATAGGCCAAGAGCATGTTGACTCACATCTTTATTCAAGAAATAGTCCCCCAGAGCCCTCTGCGTGCCAGGCACAGGGAGCACCCACCACAAGGAGCAAAACAACCACAGGTTGTGACCTCGAAGAACCTAGAATTAGAGCATGCTGTAATCCCAGAACTCAGGAGGCTGAGGCAGGAGGATCATTACAAATTCAAGGCCAGCCTGAGCTACAGGCCAGCCTGGACTACCTAGTAAGATCCTGTCTCAAAAAAAAAAAAAAAAAAATACAGAACCTGGGAGACAGACAGAGAGATGAACAATCATGACTATAATTATAAAGGAAATAAGAGCTTTGGGAAAGTACAGGTTTGACCTGTTCAGCTTGGTCAGGGCATCTGGCTCCCTAACATGCACCAATATTAACCAGAGAGGAAATGGAGCAGCTCGGAGGGGAGCAGCAGGAGCAGAAGCCCAGAGACCGGAGTGATCACAAAGATTTCCAGGAATGGCAGAGATAGCCCCACAGGGCTGCAGCTGAGAAAGGTCATAGCTAGAATAGAGAGCGGGAGCAGGGGCCAGACCACAGGGCAGTGTGAAGAATCTGAGCTTTCATCCCCCAAGCCAGCCACTGTTCCTCATACTTTACCTGTATTGTCACATCTCATTCTTCCCACAATGCTAAGGTAGGGCCTGGTGTATCCGCATGTTACAGATGAGCAAAGCAAAATGATGAGATGAGCAGATAAGACAAAAGAATGTCAGTACCATAGCCCTCAGTCACATGAGTAAGGCGCAGATCCAGGATTGAAACTCAGCAGATAGCTCCAGCGCCCGGGCTCTTGCCCACCATAATGCTCTGCCCTCCAGAACAATGACGGGCCTTGTAAGTGCTCTGATCAAGATGTGGTCACACGATCAGATTTGAGTTTTGAAAAGACTGCTGTGGCTGTGGGGTTGTTATCACTCTGACCATTGCCTTCACCATCCTCAGGGAGGGTGCTGGGCGGGGACCAGCCTTTCTGTGGTAGGAAGCTGGAGCCAGCTTGCAGGAACTGAGTGCCTATGCCTTTCCAGCTCTGCGTTCAGTAAAGGCACATTGGCATCTGGAACTCAGGCATGATGAGAATGTTTCTAGCACAGGAAGCGGCACCCACTGCAAGTCAGGACCTGTTTTTCTCCACAGAGCTGGTCAATAACCATTTATCTGTACACTGCTGTCTCTGTCCCTCCCCTCCCCCATGCCCCTCACTGTGCTCGTATCCACCCTTCCCAGCAGAGTCCCATGTCTGGAAGGATGAGGCAGTCAGGTAAGGGCCCCAAGTCTAGGGGTACAAGGCCTAGACTTCACCCAGATCCTCCAAGTGGAGGAGCCCCTCGTGGCCTGTTCTTTCCCACCTCAGGCTTGGAGAACTGCGGACGCATCAGCATCTCTGCCCCCATTGCGCGCTTGGGGGACCCGGTCACGGCCTCCTGCACTGTCAGCCAGAGCTGCAGCTACCTGGAGCCAGAGCCACGGATCCTTTGGAAGCTGGGAACAGAGCTGCTGCGGCACAGGGGGAGGCAGCAGGCCCAGCCTGATGGGTCCCAGGAATCGATCATCACCCTGCCCAGCCTCAACAACACGCACACCTTTCTCCTCTGCTACCTGAATTGGAGCAACAGCCTGCAACTCCTGGACCAAGCTGAACTGTGGGCAGGCCGTAAGTCTCTCTAGCCATCCACCCGCTCTGCTAACCTCAGAAGAGCTGTGACTTACCAAGCTCCTGCTCAAGGAGCACCTCAGAGGCACCATATCAGGGACTTGTCCCTACCTATAGTGGGTACTGCTATTGGTCCCATTTTCCAGATAAAGAAACTATGGTAGTATAGTGGTGAGCATAGCTGCCTTCCAGATAAAGAAACTGACAGTCAGGGAGGCTCAGTGACACACTGAAGATCAAACGCTAATAAAGATAGGCAATATTTCTATCAGGCACAAGGCTCTGAAAGTAGTCAGACTCCTCCACCTGACTACTGAGCAAGCCAAGCTCCTCGGATGTTGGACAGGGACCCAGGGAAGACATCCACCCCAACTAGGCTTGCTCCCAGCTTCACCCCACACCATCCCAGCCTTCTCTTCAAATGCAGCGGGATGGAACTGGTGCCAAGCTGAAGCAAAAGAAAAAACAAAGATCAGGCTCTATTATGTAAGAAGCAATGATAGAACTGGGCATGATGGCACACACTTGTAATCCCAGCTCTGGGGAGGCTGAGGCAGGAAGTTGATAAGTTACAGCCCAGCCTGGGCAACTTAGCAACCTAGGGAGACCTTATCTTAAAATTTTAAAATGTTTTAAAAAGGGCTGGGAATGTAGCTCGGTGTGAAGGCCCAAGTTCAATCCCCAATTCCACGCACCAAAAAAAGAATAAATAATAGCACTAGCTAACACGTAGATAGCACTTGCTACATGCAGGCCCTGTTCTGCCCACTTTATATATGAGAAGTCATTTATCCCTTACAACAACTGGAAGAGGCAGGAATATTGCCATTACCCCCACTTCACAGATGAGAACACTGAGACACAGAGCAGTTAAGTAACTTCAAGATCACACTGTTAGGGCCAGGGATATAGATCAGCAGCACAGGTGCCTGCCTGGCAAGCACAAGGTCCTGAGCTCAGTTTCTGGTAAAGATCACACTATTAATGATGAAAACCCAGATACTACACCATCACTGACAAAGGGATCCAGAGTTGGAGATGGGACCACAGGGTTCGGGGCCTGTACACACCTGTAACTTGGCTTCCCCTGGGGCTACGCCTCCAGGTCATACTGCCTCGGGACTGAGGGGTGGGCAAAGTGACCCCATAGAGATCAGAGCTAGGAAATAAGGCCAGTGGGCCAGAGAGAGCTTTCTGTGGTCTCCCTCACATCCCTCCCACTCCTCGCAGACCCTCCAGCCATGCCCTATAACCTGTCCTGCCTCATGAACCTCACAAGCAACAGCCTCATCTGCCAGTGGGAGCCAGGACCTGACACCCACCTGCCCACCAACTTCACCCTGAAGAGCTTCAAGTGAGTAGGGGCTCCCAGCCCAGCCCCCTTCCTTGGAGTCCTGGGGGGAGGGGCACGAGCAGGACTGTGGGGATGAAAGGAGAAGGGAGCCCCGCTTTCCTCCTCTGCTTGGCACCAAGCCTGACCTGTTGACAGGAGCCGGGGTGACTGTCAGACCAAGGAGGAGCCCATCAAGGACTGCGTGCCTGCAGACGGGCAGAGCTACTGCTCCATCCCTCGCAAACACCTGCTCTTGTACCAGAATATGGTCATCTGGGTGCAGGCAGAGAACGCACTGGGGACCAGCCAGTCCCCACAGCTGTGCCTTGATCCCATGGATGTTGGTGGGTGATACTGAGTGGGAAGGGGAGAGGCTCCCAGAGCGGGCAAACCCAGAGAGGCACAGAGAGAAAAACAGCCCCAGTGACAGACTAGAAGACCCTGATGGAACTAGACAGAGTGACAGAGAAGAGACACAGGGGAAAAGAGGGTGCAACTGGAGACACAGGCCTGGGGACATAGAGGCGAGGAGCATGTTCATTCTTTCCTTCAAACAATTTCTGGAAGTGTCTACTGTGTGCTAGGTACTAGTCAAGGTCTTAGGGATACAGCAATGAACAAAATACCTAAAATCCCATCTTGGGAATGTTATATTCTGGTAGACAAGATAAATAAAATTGAATGTCAGATGACAACGAAGGTGACCAATAATTACACCCTTAGAGGAACTGAGGGAGCAAGCTACTGGATATCTGGCAGGAAACTGTACCAAGCAGATGTGACAATCAGTGCAAAGGCCCTGGGGCAGGAGTGTGAAATAGAGATCTAGAGGAAAACAGAACATATACAAACAGACAGAACCACAGAGACATGGCAACATGGACAGAGATGAAACCATACACACACACACACACACACACACACACACACACACAGATACAGAGATGGACCCAGGAAGAAAATGGAACCACAAATGAGGAGACAAGAGGGAATTTAGGGCTGGGCAGAGAGATGCCTGATAACCCTGCTCCTTGTAGTAAAACTGGAGCCCCCCACATTGTTGGCCCTGGACCCCAACCCTGCGGTGGCCCTACCCCAGCCAGACTGCCTGTGGTTGCGCTGGGAGCCATGGAAGCCCAGCGTCTACATGGACCAGAAGTGTGAGCTGCGCTACCGGCCACAGCTGCGAGAAGCCAGCTGGGCACAGGTGAGGCCAAAAGCAGCTTCAGGAGGGGGACAAGGGTAGAACTCAGGGACTAGGCTCAGAGTCATGCCCCTTCCCCCAGGTGAGCCCCCTGCCCTCCAGAACTGTCCGGTATGAGCTCTGTGGGCTCCGTCCCGCCACAGCCTACACCCTGCAGATCCGCTGCATCCGTGCACTCCTGCCTGGACAGTGGAGCAGCTGGAGCCCCGGCCTGGAGCTGCAAACTCCCCAAGGGGGTAAGGAGGTGATGAGGGGCTGGGGGCGGCCATCAGAAGCGAGTCCAGTCCCAGGGCCTCCCCAACAAGCACCCTCCCTTCTTTCGTGCATAGTCCCCATCGTCAGACTGGACACATGGTGGCGGCAGAGGCAGTTGGACCCTAAAACCGTGGGTGTGCAGCTGTTCTGGAAGGTAACCCCTCAGAAAGCCACCCCTCACCCCCTGAGACGTCCTCCACCTCACATGGGCCCTTGCAGCTGAAGCCCAGGACTCCAACAGGTCTGGGGGCCCTTGTGCATGTATATGTGACTCGCGCGCACGCGATGTATGCCAAGGAAGCTAAGTAGTGATCTTTCAGAGAGGTGGCGACACACCTCAGCCCCCAAGGGTCACTTCGGTGAATGGCTTCCTTCCCTTCCTCCTAGAACCTGGTGCATGGGGGCAGATAAAGGAAGGAGGAGAAAAGTCCGCGGGGAGGCTCCCCTATTCACATTGAGCTGTACGCCCCCTCACCATGTCCCCCCTCTGCCTGCCCAGCCCACACCCCTGGAGGAGGACAGCGGGCAGATCCAAGGGTATCTGCTCTCCTGGAGCCCCAAAGGCCACACCGAGCTGGTCCTGCCCCTCTGCAACACCACAGAGTTGAGCTGTACCTTCCACCTGCCTTCGGAGGCTGGGGAGGTGACCCTTGTGGCCTACAACAGAGCTGGGACCTCTCATCCCACCCCAGTGGTCTTCCTGGAGAGCAAAGGTAAAGGGGGCCAGCAGCCGGAAGAGCAGTGTGGTATTGGGGGGGGGTGTGAGCACGTGAATTTGGAGACCAAACTGCCTGGCTTTAGATCTGGTGCCATCACTTACTAACAGCATGACCTGGACAAGACTCTTACCTCCTCATTCCATGGACTCAAGGCCTAGCAGACGGGGCGATAACAGTGCCTCCTGAGGGCCACCCTGGGGGAGACAGAGGCTAACACAAAGTAACTGCACGCAGTCATTATTATCATCAACCAGAGCCTGGTTAGACTGGTGCTGGTGTCTACACGTGCACACGCGTGTGCATGCATTCATGTGCACACGTGCAGTCCGTTCTGCCCAGAAATCCCTAACATGGTCCATGGGGGGGCTGCTCCCTCTAGGGCAGTTATGGTGAACATGTTAGACTTTCAGCGATAACAAACAGCCTGCTGCAGCACGCATGCCATAAGCATGGCCATCACTGTTCTAGGGAAACACCACCACCCCTAGTGTCCCTAAACATGGGTCCTCACAAGGTGGGATTTATAATCACAGTAACAACAGTCATAGCCAAGAGTCCCATTATCGGCTGTGTGACCTTTGGTAAACTACCCAACCTCTCTGTGTCTCTCATTTTCTTCATGGATAAAATGGGAACCACAGTAGTACCTCCCTGAGGTGACCATTTGAGGACTCAGGGAATTCACGTGTATCATGGACTGTGCGTGGCATGGACCAGGAGCTATTGAGTGCCCACTGCTCTTATCAAGTACTACTCAGTCCTAGGTGCTACGCTGGTTTTGTTCTGTGCATCATTTCACTTCAGCCACACTAAGACCCTACAAGACAGGATATTGTATCATCACTTTAGCCTTACAGATGAGGAAACTAAGGCTCAGGTGTTGACCTACCCAAGGTCACCCAGCTTGTAAGCAGCAAAGTCAGGATTTGAACCCAGGCTCCTGCTCTGAAGCCTGCATTCTTTTCATCTTCCTTCCACCGTCTCCCACTGTCTCCAGGCCCACCCCTGGCCAGACTCCACGGTATGGCCCGAGACCCTCAGAGCCTCTGGGTGGGCTGGGAGCCACCCAGCCCTGTCCCTCAGGGCTACGTGATTGAGTGGGGCCTGAGTACCCCCAGCTCCAACGGCAGTGATGTGACCTGGAGGCTGGAACCCAATGGGAGCATCACAGAAATTCTGCTGCAGGGTAAGGAGCCAGGGGAAGCTAGGACATCAGTCCCTGGGGGCGGGAGACTAGGGAAGACCAGCCAGGGGACAGCCTCAACTGTCCTAGAGAAGCAGAGACCCCAGCCTTCCCTGAGCGCTCACTGTCCTAACCTCACAGCCTCACAAGCAGGAAGTGCTTCCAACAGTCTAGCCTGGTCCTTTCTTCCTACACCCCACCCTTCTTCTCCTTCTTCACCCCCAAGAAATGATCCAGAGAAGAGACTGCAGAGGTGAGCTCTGCATCATGAGGCCAGCCTAGCCCTGACTAGAATTCTGAGGTCAGCTCCAGACATCCTCAGAGGTCAGTCCCCAGCCAGTGCCCACCCCATTCTGTCTCTGCAGAGAACATCAGGCCCTTTCAGCTCTACGAGATCACGGTGACTCCCCTGTACCAGGGCGCCATGGGACACCCCAAGAACATCTATGTCTACTCCCAAGAAATGGGTTCGTCAGCCATCAGCCCCCTTCCAGAATCCTCTCCTCTCTTCCCCAAGGCCAGCCTGGGCTCCAGAGATCAAGAATATGAGGGACCCTGAAGAAGGTCACCCGCAACCCTAAGATTACCCCTGGCTCACCACAGACCCCTGCACCTGGATCAAAATCAGGGAGTGGGGTGATACAAGCTGGGCAATGAGCTTGCCAGAATTCAGGGAGCAACTCCCACAGAATCCGTTGATGGCCCCAGCAGAAGTCAGGTGTGACATCTGGTAAACACTGACAGAGCACCTGGCATAAACTCAGAGTGGCAGGAATCAGACAGTGAGCCAGACAAAATCCGGCCTGGTAGAAACCAAGGACTGAGGGCTTATAGTCAAATGACTGGATTCAAATCTACTCTCATAAGCAGAATGTAAAATTCCTGGGAAGACTGGGCATGGTGGTGCATACCTATAATCCCTGTAACTCAGGAGACTGAAGCAGGAAGCTCATGAGTTCAAGGTCAGCCTAGCCAACACAATGAGACCTGGGTTCAAAACACCCAAATAAAACCTAAAGAACAAGAAAAAATCCCAGGGGAAACCCGGGTGTGGCGGCACATGCTGGTAATCCCAGCACTCTGGAGCCTGGGGCAGGAGGATTGCTGGGAGTTCAAGGCCAGCCTGAACTTCACAGGGAGACCTCTTGTCTAAAAAATAAATAAATAAATAAATCAAATAACCAAAAAATTCCTGGGAAGACAAGGTTTGGACAGGAGTCCCTAGGACCTTCTTTTCTCACCAACCCATAATGTGTCCCACTTCCTGGTCCAGGCTCTCTGCCCTGCCCACTCCCTCAGCCCCTGCTCCTCTCTTCCCACAGGCCCTCCCCGCGCCCCAGTGCTGCATCTAAAGCGTGTTGGTAAGACCTGGGCGCAGCTGGAGTGGGTCCCTGAGCCCGCTGAGCTGGGGAAGAGCCCCCTCACCCACTATACCATCTTCTGGACCGACACTCAGGACCAGTCCTTCTGTGAGTCTATCCCCAGTTCCCCACAGCCCAGAAGGCCCAGGAGGGGATGTTCAGCAGTCACCCATCCCAGCCTCGGCTGACCACGTACCCCCTCCCCAGCCGCCGTCCTGAATGCCTCCTCCCATGGCTTTGTCCTGCACGGCCTGAAGCCCTCTAGTCTGTACCATGTCCACCTCATGGCCACCAGCCAGACTGGGGCCACCAACAGCACAAGCCTTACCCTGATGACCTTGGCCCTAGGTAAGGAGACAGGAGTACTGGGCAGACAGCCGCGGGGGGGGGTGCCCCACACAAAGGATCCCAATTTTGAGAGTAGACAGGCGCTTGCCTCTAGATGCCCTGGTCTGAGGGAGGAAACCCAATCCCACCCTTGGATCCCAGCCTGGGGGAAGAGACCCAGCCCTCTCAGTCATATTCCAACCTCTTCTGGCTTCCCTCACGACAGGAGAGTCCGAGCTACACGTCTTCCTGGGCATGTTTGGCGTCCTGGTTTTGCTCATCTTCTTCTGTGGGGCTGCCTGGCTCTGCTGTAGCCCCCGGTGAGTCCATTTGAGAAAACTCACACCCAGCTGCTGTTTCCATGGGTGGAAGGGGTGGGCTGCAGGGGTGGGCTGGCTGGTCCCTTCCAGCCGCCCCAGGCCTTGGGGTCCCTCTCTAGGAGTCCCTGCCCTCCACTTCCTCCACTCTGCTTTAAGGAGAGGAGCAGCGGGGAAGTGAGGCCGGGGATGGACAGCTGGGCGGACGTGCCTGAACCCAGCTTCACCTGCCCCCTTCTGCAGCAGGAAGAATTCACTGTGGCCGAATGTGCCAGACCCGGCCCACAGCAGCCTAGGCTCCTGGGTGTCAACCATTATGGCAGAGGTGAGAGCCTGTAAGGAGAGAGTAATGGGGCTGGGATTCTTGCCCAGGCTCAAAGCGAAGGGGATGAGCTTGAGGATGAGCACATGGGCCTCCCCATCACTTCTGGCATGATCCCCTCCCTTTGGATTAATGCAGACCTGAGTCTCAATCACCTCCTGTGAAACAGGAAGATGTGACTGCGAGTGTAAGCCTTCCCACATCCCTGCACATGTCACAGAGCAGCAGGAACTTCCCCACAACTGTCCTGACTCAGGAAGGGACAGCCATTAGGACACATGTCTCAAAACCCATGCCTTCCCTCCATGTTCCTGTATCCAGGAGACCTTCCAGCTACCCAGCCTTCAGGACCCTTGCCTGACATCCATCACCAAGATCACCGTGCTAGAGGAAGAGGAAAAGAAGCAGCCAGGGTCCTGGGATTCCGGTGACTGCACAGACACCTGTGGCCTCCCCACCCTTGTCCAAGCCTATGTGCTCCAGGGAGACCCAAGAGCAGCTCCCACCCAGTCACAGCCACAGCCTGGCCCCAGTGACCAGGTCTTTTATGGGCAGGTGCTGGGCAGCCCAACCACTCCAAGGCCAGGGCACTACATTCGCTGTGACTCTACTCAGCCCCTCTTGGGACCTCTCACCCCCAGTCCAAAGTCCTATGAGAACCTTTGGTTCCAAACCAGTCCCCTGGGGCCGCCAGCATCTCCATCCCCAAACCAGGAGGATGACTGTGTCTTTGAGCCACTGCTCGACTTCCCCCTCCTGCAAGGGCTCCGTGTCCATGGAGTGGAGGGACTAGGGGGCTTCTAAGGTTTCCTGAGTCTCCCTACCTACTCCTGCCTCTTGACAGGCCAGGACTACCCAGAGGAGAGGACAGGTCGGTAAGCCCATCACTAAAAAGTACCCAGGCCCAGGAAAGGCAGGAAGGTTCCCAGTCTCTCCCTGTCCCTGGTTTTCAGCACCTTTTCCCCTCAGTCTCCACAGGCTGGGCCTCCCAGGCTAGCTGCATAACTTAAGAGGCAGGAAATGCTCTGTCCAGCCCTACCTACCGGCCTGTGCGCTTGTTTCCTACAGTAATTTCAGTCTCATAAACTGATTTTTTGGTATTAGGTTTTTCATTGTTGTTTTTAGAAACCCGTGACTGTACCTGAGTCTCTGTTTCTTTTCAGGGGTCTAGTAGTCAGGGGACTACTTCTCAGAATCGTTCATGCAGCTAGTTCTCATGTAGCATCTCCAGTGATGGTGAAACTTTTAGAGCTTTCAATGGCAACAAACAGCCCACTGCAGCGCAAATGCCATAGATTTGCCACCACTGACAAGGGCCTGTGCTGGCAGCAGAGATCCAGAAAAGACAGTTCAGTCCACCCTCAGAGAACTCACATTTGTGTGGTAGAGACCTAAAACTGGTTACTAGGACACGGTGGCAAGGATTACAGGGAGAGGCAGAGTGCTGGGGAACATGGTGAGGAGTCTAGGATAAGACTAATCCCTACTGGGGAAATATAATTGAACACAAACTCTCTTGCCAACCCAAAAACCTTCTCCACAAGGATAAAAGAGGAAAAAAACAGTTTTGTGATTTTTTTTTTTTTTTTTTTTTTTTGCTTTTTAAGACAGGGTCTCACTATGCAGTTCAGGCTGGTCTTGAGCTTACTTTGTAGCCCAGGCTGGTTTTGAACTTGCACTAATCCTCCTGCCCCAGCCTCCCGAGTGCTGGGATTACAGGCATGTGCCACTATGCCTGGCTCAGTTTTGTTTTGTTTTGTTTGTCTTTTTTTGAGACAGGGTCCCACTATGCAGTTTAGACTGGACTTGAGCTCACTTTGTAGCCCAGGCTGGTCTCAAACCCACAACAATCCTCCTGTATCAGCCTCCTGAGTGCTGGGATTACAGGAGTGCGCCAGCACGCCCAGCTCAGTTTTGTGACTGACTGAAGTCTAAACTTTAAATGTGACATTCATGACTGGCAATCCACTAAACAGTTTACAAAGACAGAAAGAAATCTTGGCATTTTATATAGCCAAGTGGATACAACTCCTTGCACACCCTTCCTCAAAATAAACAGTAACTAGTGCTCAACTAGGAGGACTTAACAGTACCAGTTATCACACACAGTTCATCCTAAATTCACCTGGTTAATGGGGTACCCACCTGTGTTTCCCAATTGCTTTGATTCAACTGCAAAATGCACACACCAAAGCTGAGCTTTTTCTGCGTCCTATACTTGGTGCTTGCGTTTCAAGAAGTCCTAAAGCTAGCCACTCTTCCTCACCTTCCTTATTTGATTCATGCAGTCAGCCAGCAGGTGTCTTTTGTGTTCCTATTTTTTGGTTTGGTTTGGTTCTTTTCTTTGGTATCCAGAATCAAACTCAGGACCTTGCGCTTGCCAGGCAGGCACTGTGCCAATGAGCTAAATAAATCCCTGGCCCAATGAGTTCCTGTTCTACAGTGGGACATGAACCAGACTTGGAGAGTTTAAAGTGAGTCAGATTCAATCCTGTCCACAGGAGAACCCTTCCTCAAAGGGAACCTGCTTACTAGAATCAGGCAGGTACGTGAGAGGTACAGATACAGTTCCGGGAAAAGCAAAGACCATCTACTTCCAGCGTGAAACAGCAAAGCAGGTGCCCACAGAGTTTGCCAAGGAGAAGCTGAACCTAGAGATACCTGTTGCCCTGGCCGAGACCCTAGATGTCTCCCCCAGAGTTGGGGAGTGGGCAAGCAGAGCCAAGTCTAGGAGAATGAGCAGTGAGAAAGTAAAAGTCCATTCCTCACATCTTTATCACAGAAAGATCTGCAACTGTGAGCTCACCCTCAGCTGAAGTTGGGGTCCTAACCTCCCACAGCAAGGGGAGGTTAGGACGTCCTTGGGGATTACAAATCAAACATGGCTCCCAGGTCTGTGAGGGGGGCATTCCTGTGTGGTAAAAGTGGAAAGAAGTTTATTAGCTTGAAAGATTTCCATACATCTCAAAACAGTAGAAAAAGACTTCACAATTACAAGTTTTCTAAAGTAAATGCTCTTAAAAAAAAAAAAAAAGACTGAGAGGAGGACCCCATTTCACAAAATGATCACAGCTAAGAGTTAACTAGATACCTGTTTCCTACACAACTGCCTCAGCTGCTGCTCTCTACAACCTAAGATGCACGCTGTTACTATCGTCCCCTTTTTGAGGGATGAGTACACTGTGGCCCAGAAAATTTAAATGACTTGCCCACGAGGTCACCGAGCCAGTAAGTGACTGAGTTAGGGTCCTTACACAGCGACCTCAGTCACCAAGCTACAAGGTTGCCAGAGAGGAGGCTGAAACTCGGTTGTTCTTACCGGGCTGCATCCCCAACAACGCGCGAGGGAGGAGCGAGAGTAACAGGGCATAGAGGGTGACCGCAAATCCCAAAGTAACCGGGCCCAAGACCACGAATGTAGGGAGGAATTAAGGGCAAGATGCACTCCAACAAAAAGTGACATTTTAGAGCACGCACTCCACTAGCCACAGAGCCACGTGCTCGATCTGACCAACTGCTAATCAAACCTCATAACTCCACCCAAAGTTCCGAGCGTTCTGCGCGTCCTGCCCGCCGATCCATTCTCTCGGTTGTCGTTTACTCTTGTCGTGCGATTGCCTCGATTAGTCTGGCCTGAGCCGTCATGGAGGCGTCCGTGTAACTAGGCCACCGCGAAGGGGACAGTGGCCGTGCCGCGGGCCTCGCGGGGGTCGGAAGTCATCATGCTGAGGGCCGCGTGCAGGGCACTGAGTTCATTTGGATTCCGGGCAGCGACCCAGGCCCCAGTCTTTGGTCTGCCGGGCAGAGGGAGTGCCAGGCTTCCCTCAGACCAGTGGGGCCTGCAGCCTCAAAGTGAGGAGCCGAGAAATGGGACGCCGGGAGGAGGGAAGTGGGGTTCGGCGGGGATCGAGGATCGCCGGGGACCCGGACAGAGAAGAGCGTCGGCGGGCAACGGGAGAAAGGGTGGTGGTTGGAGAGGTGGGAGAGACGGGAGGCAGAGAGGTTGAGGGGAGATGGGACGGCAGGCGCAGGGACACAGGCTACGGAGGAAGGGCCATGCGCAGGGCACAGAGAGGACCCCAGGCTGGACCCCGAGGAAAAGGGTCTTGCTCTCTCTGTTCTGCCTAGGTCTGCTACAGGCTGCTCGTGGATATGCCGCCCAGAAACCAGGTAGGAGGTCTTGGGGTGACACTCGGGGCAGAAGAGAAACTGCCTGCAAGGCTTAGGGTGGCCAAAGGGACTTAGGTGGTGAGTTAGAGCCTCTTGATAGGTGGGCAGAGGTCCTGAGCAGAAGACCCTGACATCTGCATTACACAGAGCCCTAAGCCAGAAGCCTTTGTGATGAGGAGGAGTAAAAGCTTTCACTGGACATGAGTGAAAACAGCTCGCCAGAGTGGTGGCTGGTAGCGCAGAGACCTTCCTGGAGTACAGCACTATGTGTACCCCTCGGAGCCATCCCTCTTACTAGTTACTTTGGACAAAGTCCTTCCTCTCTGAGCCACATTCCTAGAATATTAGTGTCCACTGGAGACCGTTGCTGTCAGAATCCCAGGATAATGCGTGAAAGCATCCTTAGCACTGTTTCAGTGAATTGTAGATAGATAGATAGATTGATTGGTGTTATTTGAATAACAACAGAACAGAGTCTGACTGGAGAGAACAATCTACCCGTGCCTCTCCCTTACTTCTGAGGGGCTGTGGAAGGTACACACCAAAGCGGAGGTTTTTCTGTGTCCTATACTTGGTGCTTATGTTTCAAGGTGTGAAACTAACCATCCTGCCTTACCTTCCATATTTCATTTATGCGGTCAGCCAGCAGGTGTTTTTGGAGTTCCTGTTCTAGGGTGGGACATCGACTAGACTGTGGAGGGTTTAAAGTGAGTCAAGGGGCTGGGGATATAGCTCACTGGAATAAGTGCTTGCCTAGCAAGCTCAGGGTCCTGAGTTCGATCCCCAGTACCGCAAAAAAAAAGAAAAGAAAAGAAAAAAAAAAGAAAGTGAGTCAAATTCAATCCTGTCTACAGGAGAACCCCTCTTGAAAGGGAACCTGCTTACTAGAATCAGGCAGGTATGTGAGAGGTAGAAATACAGTACGGGGACCGTCTACTTCCAGCATGAAACAGCAAAGCAGGTGCCCACAGCGTTTGCTGAGGAGAAGGTGAACCTAGAGAGACCTGCTGCCCTGGCTGAGACCCTAGATGTCTCCCCCAGAGTTGGGGAGTGGGCAAGCAGAGCCAAGTCTAGGAGAATGAGCAGTGAGAGTTGATGCTGATTATTTTCCATCCCTATACCTGACAGTCCAGCTCAGCCATGACAATGACCCACCCCCTTCCACGCTCCTCAGAGACTACCATAACGTCCCTGGAATCGAGAAGTAAGCAGGGAGAAACCTACTCAAGGCATGGGGCCCTGGGAGCATTGGCGGGAAGTGGGGAGAGAGTGGCTTTGAGACTTGAGCTATCACATCAGAAGCTTGGTTATAGAGTGAGGCAGAGTATGCCGAGGGTGAGGAGGGTAGCAGGGGTAAATGACACCCATGGAGTCCGACTACTTGCTTTTTGGGGGGATGCGGTATTCTTGATAGAGATCTTGTACCCCTGGATACCGAGGAGATAACATACCTTACAGGTCTTTGTAAAAATCTCTCATCTCGAGATGTTCACAGAAGCCTACTGAGGGAAGAAAGAATGTCCCCATTTTATAGCTTTTGAAGCTGCCCCATGATATACATCTCCTATGGGGCAGAGTTGAATCCACAGCTGACTGTAGCCAAAGCCAAGATCCTCCCTGTCCCTGTCCTGCTCCTGCCCATCCCATCCTGAATGGTGGGAGCAAGGCTGTCTTCTCAGTCTTACCCATAATGCAGTTTAACTTGGAATATCTCAAGACAAATTTCTTTTGTTTTGTTTTTTGAGACAGGGTCTTGCTGTGTACTTCAGACTTAGTTTGAACTGACTGTGTAGCTCAGGCTGGCCCTGAACTCTTGACAGTCCTCCAGCCTCAGCCTCTCGAGTGCTGGGATTGCAGGCATGCATCACCACACCCAGCTTCAAAACAGATTGGACCATGTTTTAGCTGAAGCGAAAATCTTTTCCTCTCTGTGACAAGACTAAAACACTTGAGCTGACAGCCATTTTCTACAGTTATCACATCAGTCCATTCTCCGCCCAGCAAGTGAGAACTATGCTGACCACCCCACCCCTGCCAACCCTCACCTCTGCCTGCGCCCCCTCAGTGCTGAGGATGGAACCCAGGCTTCACACAGGCACTCTACCACTGAGCCCCCACCCATTCCCTGGGCTGATTTTAATCCCTGGGAAATGGCTCTCCACCTTCAGAAACCCTTTGTTATAGCAGGAATTATCAAGCATCTTTGCTTTTTTTCTTTTTTTTTATTCCAGTTCTGTAAACTGAACACAGGGCCTTGCAAGTGTTAGGCAAGTTACCACTGAGCTACATCTCTAGCCTTGTCTTAAATTATATTTTGTGACAGGGTCTCCCTAAGTTGCTCAGGCTGGCCTCAAACTTGCAGTCCTCCTACTTCAGCTTCCCAAGTACAGGGGTTATAGGTGTGCACCATCACATCCAGCTAAACTTGCTTTTTAAAAAAAATTTTTTTAATCCTTTTTTTTTTTTTTTTTTTTTTTGAGATAGGGTCTCGCTATGCAGGTCAGGCTGGCCTTAAACTCAAACACACTTTGTAGCCCAGGCTAGCCTCAAACTTGCAACGATCCTCCTGCCTCAGCCTCCAAAGTGCTGGGATTACAGGCATGCTCCCCCACGCCCAGTTTAATCCTTGCTTTTTAAACTAAAATGAAAACAGCATTTCTTTCCCTTCCCTCTCTCCTCCTGTACTTGCCTCTTCTTGTTCTGGTTTTTCCACAGGGTTGATGATGTTGTGAAAAGAATCTTATCTTTGGAAATGGCCAGCCGAGTAAGTTCCTACACCAGGTCTCAGCCGTGGCCTCCCTCAGCCCTCTCCCCTGGGGCTCCCCACTCCCAGTGAGCACCCCATCCCATGCTACTCCAGCCACAGCACTTATCCCACTGTTATTCTATGCCTGCGTGCAGTAGCCCCAGGCTGCCCACCTCAAAGGCAGGGACAGTTTTGTTCCTCCATTGTACCTCTGATGCCTGACAACAGCAGGTGCTCCATAAAGATGTATGCATGAATGAATTCGCAAACTTTGAGGATGTTCATCCAACAAGTGATTTCTCATCTTGGTGTCTTTGGCCTTGGTGTCACCTAGATCTGAATAACAATGTGGTTAACCAGTGCCATGATTAACATGGTACACTAACCATATGGGCCTCGTCATTATAATTGCAGCTATGGGCTTGGGGACCAAAGGGCTGGATCTTTAGAGGTGGCAGACTACACAGATTTTCCCAACCTCTGTCTTCAACAGAAAGAAATGCTAAAAGTCAAGCAAGAGCAGTTGATGAACAAGGTCATGGCAAACCCTGAGGACACCAGATCTCTGGAGACTCGAAGTTGGTGCAGGGGCCCTCAGGGAGTGGGGTGTCTGCTGCCTAGGGCTCTTGTCTACCAGCCCACTTAGATATGGCTTGGGAAAGGGAGGGACATGAAGGACCAAGGACAATGACAGTTGGACTGGGTCGTAAGCTCTGTGATGCTGGTGTCAACACCCACGTCCTGCTTTGTACCTCGAGGCTTGGACAAGTCACCATTCTTCTCTGGAGCCTCTATTTCCTGGTCTAAAATTAGAGGGGACAGGCAGAAGTACTGCCACCTACCTTGTGGCAGGATTGTAAGAAGCTAGGAGAGGCGATGTAAACACGCCTTAGAAACTAAAGCTCAGGGCTGGGGATATAGCTCAGTGGAATAAGTGCTTGCCTAGCAAGCACAGGGTCCTGAGTTCGATCCCCAGTACCGCAAAAAAAAAAAAAAATTATTAAGAAACTAAAGCTCATATTCTGTGATAACAATAGTAAGATTAACCATCCACAGAACCCTCGTGTGCCAGACACACAGATGGGGCATTCTTGGTTTGGTTTTGAGCTGAAACTGGCTTTAAATCTCATTAGATATGAGTAAAAAGCCTACTGCCACCACCTCTTGCTTTGGGTGGAGTTTATCTTCATTGATAAAAAAGGGCTGTGGATGGAGCTCAATGTGAGTTCAACCCCCTATCCTGTAAAAAACAGAAAAATGCTATTTACTGTTATTTGGGATGACACCTTATGAGAGTAAAGAATTTCCCTTCCTTAGACATTGCTTTCTGGAGCAAAAATAATCCAAAGTCTTTTGAGATCTTGAAATTCCAAGTGCTTGGCATTTGGGACTCACAGAGAGCTGTACAAGAGCACTGGTGATTGTTATTCTTTCCGTTCTTAAAACATAACACAAGCTGGGTCCTTCCTTCCTCTGTGCCTAGCTCTCATCCTTTGTGGTTTGTGGTTTCAGTTGTTGCCTTGACCGTGAAGATCCGCAATTATGAAGAACATATGCAGAAACATCGGAAGGTAAACCCTGGGCATCACAGTTAAACAGCAGCAACCTGGGGAGAGGGTCTTCGAGGTGGGAGGATCTGAGCCCCAAGAGGCCAGTGGGTTTGACACCAGAGTGCCCATTCCTCAGCTGCAGTGGGAAAAACACTTCCCTCCCTCCAGCGGAGAAATGGGGGCCTTTCTGGGCTGTGTTGAGTGTCATCAGAAAGGTTTAAAGAGTGGTCACGGTGCTGAATAAATATTTGTTGAATGCCTGAATGGAGTCAGATTGCCCTGTTCAAACTCCACCTCTGCCACTTCCGTTAAACTAGCCATGTGACTTTGAAGAAGTTACAGGTCTGAGCTTGATATCTGTTACCTGTAAGAGGGTTGTGGCCAGATATGGTGGCACATACCTCTAATCCCTGCACTCAAACCAGGGATGGTAGTGGATGCCTATAATCCCAGCACTCAGGAGGCTGAGGCAGGAGGATTGCTGTAAGTTCCAGGCCAGCCCGAGCTACATAATGAGTTGAACGCCAACCTAAACTGCATAGTGAGACCCTGTCTCCAAAAAAGAGAGAGAGGAAGGAAAGGAAGATGAGAGTACTTGCTCGCAGTATTCCAAGGATTACATGAAATAGTAATACCAGCCAGCATGATACATTTAAAGTCTTTACACCCCGTGCTGAATGCTTTACATGCATCATCTGATTTAACCCTTAGAACTTGCTTTGCTATTTCACAGAGGAATAGTCTAGTTGTGGAGTGATTAAGTTACTCCTCAAGGCTCACCACTAGGAAGTCAAGGTTGGGACTTGAAACCAGGCAGTCTTGCTACAGGGCTACCATTGTGTTCATTTGGGGTGTGGAACACTGGCACCACTGCAGAGGTCCCTCCCAGGCAGCACCAGGCAAGGCCAGGGGTCTCCAGGAAGAGTGCAGGCTTTCCTCGCTCAGGTGTGGAGAGCAGCGTGGATGGTGTAGGGGAAAGAACATGAGATCTGGAGTCAGATCAGCAGACCTGGATTGAAGACCTGACCTCGGCACCCACAGTTCCAAGGACCTTTTGTGAACCTCTGTTTTCCCATCTGTAAAACATAAATAACAATGACAATACTTCCTCGAATTATACTAACATTTACATAAAATTGTTGGGAAATTTCGGTGAAATGCTACGTGACCATCCTTTATTACTATGAATAACAGTAACACTTACTAATGGGCTACTAAAAATAATACAGACTTTCCAACAGGACAAAGCCCACAAACGCTATCTGCTGATGAGCATTGACCAGAGGAAAAAGATGCTCAAAAATCTCCGGAAGACCAACTACAATGCATTTGAGAAGATATGCAGAGAGATGGGGATCGAGTACACCTTCCCCGCTCTGTACTGCCGAAAAGCCCACCGCCGCCTCTTGGCCAAGAAGGCTCTGTGCATCCGGGTATGAATCAGAACTGCTGCTGTGGACAGCCTCGCTCTGGGACGGGTGGAAGGAATAGAGGAGAGGGGGTGGGTTGTCTTGTCTCTGGCAGAGTCCTAAACTGGCCCCAGGCGGTAATTGGTTACCAACCCCATGAAGAGGCTGAGGTTACCATTTTTGGGAGTCTGAAGTTTTGTGCACAATTACAAAGTTTTCTCATACCCTCTTCTATCCCCCAGGTTTTCCAGGAGGCGCGAAAGCTGAAGAAGCAAAAAAGAGCCTTAAAAGCTGCAGCAGCAGCAACCAAAGCAGCCCAGAAACAAGATGACCATTGGAACCCAGAGACCCTTTCCAAAGCCTATGCAGAGGCACTCGAAGAAAACTAATAAAGTGTGTAAAAATTCTTTCTGCCTTGAAGAGTTACAGGAAAGAAGATGGCATCTTATTTTGGCTCAAGGAAGAGGAGGAATTTATTGTTTCATTCAGCTCTAGGATCTCAGAGTTGTCTAAGGAAAGTCTTTTCCTCCCACAGGACAGTCAGATAAAGTTGGAAGGCCAGCTGTTGGAACTGCCTTGTGGACTGGGCCCTAAAGCATGAGTAGATGTTCACTGGGCAGAGGGAGGAATAACATCGAGGCAGAAAGAGTTGGAATTACAGAAGTACAGAAGTCTAGAGGTGCGTATTTAGGGAACAGTGAGACTCAACTGCAGCTGGGCTTCAGAGGTTCTTTGTGTTAGGCTGAAAAATTTGCACATTGTCCCCTAAGGAGTAGAGAAACAGTTTTAAAAATGAAGGAGTGATGCTAACAGCAATGCTCTGTTTTAGGTAGTTAAGCAGCGGCTATATGGAGGGTGAATGAGAAGGGAGATCAGAGCAGTTTATTATTTGGGGGATAGGGTTATTGATGTTCATGATGATAAATGTGATAAAAACATAAAGTCTATTAGTAATAAATATTATGCATAGAGAACGGTCCAGTCCTGGGTCAGGCACCTCAGTGGCTCCCTGGAGCTAGTTGAACATATTCCCTGGAGATCAGTAATGAAGGATGTCACTTTAGCATTTCACTGAAATCTCCCAAGCGTTGCTTATCAGTGGTAGGTAGGAGGGTTACAGAGAACTCCTCCCAAAAGCCTCCCCATTTATGCCAAGTTAAGTACCAAGGCATCAAAGCCTAGGCATACTTGGTGTGTTTAAAGTATCTAAGGAAGACAGTATGTCTAAAACTGAGCAAGCAGAGAGAAAGTCAAGAAATGAAGAGTGGGGAGACATCAGATGGAGAGCTTTCTGGATATGATAATCTGCTGAGGTTGCCACAGATTCGGTACATTAAACAGGGAGACCTGTTTTCTCAAAGTTCTGAAGGTTGTGAGGCCTGTGGTCAAGGTGAGGGCTCTTCCAGCTTGCAGGAGCCTTCTCGGTGCTTCTTCACATGGTGTGTGCATTGTGAGGGGAAGAAAGAGACCTGTGTGTGCCTGTGCCTCTTAAGGCCACTGGTCCTGTCAAGAAGGCCCCACTGCTGAGCATGTTGACACACATGTATAATCCCAGCACTCAGGAGACTGAGATAGGATTGCCACATGTTCAAGGCCAACCTACATAACATAGTGAGACCTCATCTCAAAAGGGGGGGCGGGGCCACATTCAAGACCTAATCCTTATCTCCCAAAATACCCAACCAATGGAGTGATGGCTTTGGCATGTGAAGAGAAGGGTAGGGGTTGGACAGAAACACAACTGTCCATAACTGAAGAAGAGACTTTAGACTTCTGATGCGAGGACAGTGAAGAAAGCCAAAAAGAAAGGTGTGTGTGCAAGTGCTGTCCGGAAAGCAATTGGAAATGCACATCCAGATCCCAGTAGGGAGGTCTGGACCACAGCAGTTTTGGAAGTTGTTACAGTAATTAAAGTCCAGCAACTGAATAAAAGAAAAAAGCCATGTAGGGCTGGGAAGGATCCCTGAGGGATGGCCTGAGTCAGAACGAGCAGCTGAGGGTGAGGGAATAGAGAGCCTGGTGAGCTGTCCAGGTACCACCTCAGGAATTGTAGAGAAAGCCTTTATAAGTCAGGACTTCTGAGTGAACATAGCTACTCCAAGGTCCAGTGCTAGAAGCCCAGGTGCTGATATTTCAGGGGACAGGCCAAGCAGAAGGGGAAAAAAGGAACACATTCACAGGACCTACAGGAAAGGCATTGTTTGAAGTGCTACCTTAGGCACATTATCTTACCTAAAGGCACCTTTACTCCACACATTAATTAATTATCTTCTTTTACCCTGAGAGAACTGAGGCTTAGGCTAGGTAACTGTCCAGACACACAGCTGGCTAGAAACAGGCATAGGGTTCACACTCAGCTCTTGACTACAAAGCATGTGTTCTGTCCACTATACCACACTGCCTAGGGACCACCCCCCCAAAAAATCTGAGACACTGGAGGGGGGGGATCACCATAGCAAGTCAGGCAGGTAACAAATATGTGAAAGCCCTGTATAAGATAATAATTCTGTTTATTACATTCTTATCCTAGTTATATCCATTAAAAAAACAATGCATAGACCAGACAAAATAACCAAAGACTTGCAATGTAGAATCCTGACACTGAGATGTCAGCTAAGGGAAGAACCACAAAGTATTCAGGGTGAAGCCTTGGGGTGGTGTGAGGTATGGAATTAGGATATTGAGAAAGTTTGGACTGGGAGTTCAGACTATTTCAAAAAGCATAGCTGCTATGAGAAAAAAGGAAAATGGGCTGGAGAGTGTGGGGTGGAGGGAAGATGTTAACATGGGAGGGACCCGACCTTGGCTCATGTTAAGACATCCCAGTTGTGTGCTTAAGAGGAAAACAAGCTGGGCACATTGCCCACAGAAAGGACAACTTGAGTTCATCTGGATCAGTGGTTGGGAAGTCTGGCGTAGAAGCTGCCTCTGGAAAGGTGGTTGGAGCCAGAGCGGAGAGCCTGGAAAGCCATGCCAAGTCATCTAGACTGCGGTCTGCCAAACAGCAGGAAGCCACTAAAGAAATGTGCATATTGAAAGTGGTGTTTTCCAAAATTTAGCCTAATAACAGTTGCTTTAAGGAAAGCAATAGCTCTTTAAGAAAAAAAAATTAGATTCAGTGCGGCAGGATGCAGAAAGAAATGGGCAGTGATAGACAAAGAGCAGTAATGCAGAAAGAAAAGGAAATTAAGGTATAAATGTAAGAAAGATTTGGGGAGAAAAAGCAAAATTTGATGAGTTATCACAGGTCTCGGAGGGACAGATTTGGAAGTCAAGTTTCAAGTCTGCTTGGCAGCCGGAGGAAAGACGATTAGGTTTTAGAAGTATTGAAATTTACGGGAATGGTGGTTCCCCAAAGTAAAAATGGAAAGCAAACAGTCAAGCTGATCTTTGAGCTCAAGATGGAGGCGGAATAGCTGCGCGAGGTGACACAGGCAATCCCAGAGCTCAGGAGGCGAGTTCAAGGCCAGCCCGGCCTACATGGGAGTTCAAAGCCGGCTTGAACGACACAGTGAGGCCGTCTCAGAAAATAAAGTCCCAAAAAGATGCAGGTGAAGAAAAGGGCCACTGCTTTCAAAGCAGAGAGACAGTTGGCAGGCCCGGTTAGCGCCGGTTAGCAGAGCAGGAGCTGAAATGGGGGTGGGGGGTTGCCAAGCACACTTTAGGGCAGAAATGCACTTGAATTAAGGACAGGTTTCCTTCGTCACGCGAAAGAAACGTCAGTAGCCTGTAATGTTTTCCCGGTTTCCTACGATCTTACAGATTCCCCTCAGCAGTCCTGTGAAGCCGAGTCTCAAAATCCTACGCAAAGTCACAAAGCGGGAAAAGAGAGGGGGCTGGGGATATAGCTCAGTGGAATAAGCGCTTGCCTAGCAAGCGCAGGGTCCTGAGTTCGATCCCCGGTACCGCAAAAAAAAAAAAAAAAAATAGAGAAAAAACAAAGCGGGAAAAGGGAAGCCGCGATCGCAACCCAGGTGCCTCTGACCCGGGTCTGCTCCCGAAACGTTTTGCTGGGGATTTGTTAGTTAGTTCACCCGCCTGCAGACCCGCCAGGTCCTCGCCCTGAAGAGGTGACCCGGCAAACTCAAACACACCGCCCGGATGCTGAGGCCCAGTACTTCCCGCCTACGTCCCGGCTCTGACCAATCCCCTGGGGTGGTCCCTGCTACCTAGCCCAATGAGCGTCTGCTCCTAGGGCACCTACCATCAAACCACCTTCTGATTGGTTCGTTTTCTCCGTCTTCGGTGTTTCCCTAGCAACCAGACTCCGGACGCGCCGAGGCCTCCAGGCTACTGGCTTCCGAGCCCCGGAGCTCTCCCTACCTGCCTTGGGGGTTTCCAGCACCATGTCAGTACGGACGCTACCGCTGCTCTTCTTGAACTTGGGTGGGGAGATGCTTTACATCCTTGACCAGCGGCTGCGGGCCCAGAACATCCCAGGAGACAAGGCCCGCAAAGGTGAGAGGGGTTCGGCCCGCACAGCCAGACCCGCACCCCGCAGCCCCAACACCCACAGCCACACAAACATCCCTACAAAACCAGTTATAGCTGCGTATCTTTCTTACAAACTACAGCGCTCATCTAGTTGAAGCCCCTGAGGGGTCAAATTCTCCAAAAGATCTTTTCTCAGCAGAGGAAATTAACACCCCATTGAATATAATCAGGGTGCCTGATCCTGCCTAAATCTCCCCAACTGTTCAAACGAGAGACATAGTTTTTCAACATTTCTTGAAAACCAGCCCCTTCCAAAAGCAGGAGTCCCACCCAACTGCTCACCACCTGGCAACACACTCTTTGCTAGTTCAAGCCTGTCTTTATCCACAGGGAACAGGTTCTGATTCTCTGTTCCTCTGTGCAGTATCCTCCCCACCTAAGCTGGAGATTCGTCTTGATCTCTGCAAAGACAACTTCTAGACATGTAAGGTTCTTCAATAATACAGATAAGTAAGGAAATACAGAGAACTCATGCATCTCTTCTTCACAACAGTTGGAGGAAATGCAGTCGCAAAAGCATTATGTGAGAGCGTCTAAATGCAAAATCCGGCTCTCATACCCCCACACCTCCACATCACGCCAAGACACAGCCGCACTCAACACTGTGCCGCTCTTTCCCGTTCCCTCCTCTCCGGCCCTCTCAGCAAATAACTCCTCTCCTTACATTTTCTGGTATTAAGTATGAAGAAAATATATTTCGCTCTTTCCCGTTCCCTCCTCCCCTGCCCTCTCAGCAAATAACTCCTCTCCTCACATTTTATGGTATTAAGTATGAAGAAAATATATTTCAAGGTGGAGGAAAAGTTGATGTAAAGGTAATTGACACGGCTGCTGATTGAAATGATTATTCTCTGCTGGGCATTTTGGCCCACATCTGTGATCTCAGCTACTCAGAGGCAGGGACGCGCTGAGCTTGAGGTCACCCTGGGCAATTTGGCCAGACCCTGATTCAAAATAAAATTTGTAAAGGATTTGGAGATGTGGCCCAGTAGTAAGAGTGCTCCTGGGTTCAATTCCCAGTACTGGGAAAAAAAGGTTGTTCTCTCCAACAGTGTCTGTATGTTCATTCAATGTTACCCATTTGCACATATCATATATAATACATATTCAGTTATTAACTGTTGTGTTTTATGATTGTGCGCAAGTTCATGCATACCACTCTGGGTTTTTTGTTGTTGTTGTTGTCTATTGTTTTTTTGAGACAAGGTCTCACTATACAGTTCAGGCTAGTCTTGAACTCACTTTGTAGCCCAGGTTGGCCTGGAAATCACAGCAATCCTCCTGCCTCATCCTCCTGAGTGCTGGGATTACAGGCATGTGCTAGTATGCCCAGCCTACTCCAGTCTTCACACCGCTGTCAGTGAGGCTTTCTAAAATGTAGATCTGGCCGGGCATGGTGGCACACGCCTGTAATTCCAGCACTCAGGAGGCTGAGGCAGGAGGATTGTTGAGAGTTCAAGACCAGCCTGGGCTACAAAGTGAGCTAAAGGCCAGCCTGAACTGCATAGTGAGACCCTGTCTCAAAAAGAAAAGAAAATGTAGATCTGTCCATATTTCCCCTGCTTAAAACCTTGTGCCAACTTTCCACTGCTGTCTATATGGAGGCCAAGTTCTTGTGGGAGACATTTTGGGGCCTTCTACATCTGACCTCCCCCCACTGCCTGCCCGCCTTGTACACTAAACTGCTTGCAGATCTCCATTTAAACCATGTCTCCCTGGGTGTAATCCCTCCCTAAGAATCCTCCTCCTCCAGGAAGCCTCCTCACAAGGAGAAAGGGCCTGCCTCTGCTCCCGCAGCACTCCGCGCACGTTCTCTCTGCCTTGTCACTTGGCCCTGTTCTACTGAAGTGATCTGTGTAGGTGTGTGTGCCTCCATTTGGTCAGTTTATTCCTCTTTGTACTCCAGCACACAGTCTAATGCCTAGACCGGAATAAATCAGCGCTCAGCAAATGTTTGTTGAACTGATAATCTAAATTGACAGTTTTATATGATGTCATTTCTTCCTCAAGAGGGCTGTTTTCCTGGCTGTCTACGTGATCTGATTTCATTCAGGCTAATGGCACCAAGGGGGTAACAAGCCAGGGTTCTCTGATAGTATTCTGCATCTTGGAAGACAATGTAAATTAGCAATTAGCAGTGTACTTTCTGGAGTCACACATCCATTCTGGTTTTGCCATTTAGGTAGTTGTTTCACCTTAGAGTATAACCTCTAGTAAGCCTGTTCCTAAAAAAAAAAAAAAAAAAAAGGAAAGAAAGGTCTTAATAATACATATCTGAAAGCAAAGTTGTAAGTATTGAATGAAGCAGTGTATGTAGCTTGTTTGACACAATGAGTAATAGGTCTTATCTTTCAGGAGGAGGTCAGGGCGAGTCCCTGTAGGGGATGGGCTTTGTCTTTAAGACGTGTGGTCCTTCTGGTTTTGCTAGATTCAATCTTAAAGGGCTTCAGCCATCTTTTGTAAATCACTTTCACACACCCATTTGTTCCACATTTTTGGGCTGAATGTCCCACCACTGAATAAGATGCTTGGTGGAACTCAATCCAATTCTTCTTGCGTTCCTGGAGGCCCAGCCCAGTAACTGACTCTAAAACTGGGGTATCTCTTCCACGTGAAAAAAATGTTTTTTTTAGGGGGGGGTCTGTTTTTTGAGACAGGATCTCACTATGCAATTTAGGCTGGACTTAAACTCTCTGTGTAGCCCAGGCTGGACTCAAACTTGCAGTGATCCTCCTGCTTCAGCCTGCCAAGTGGTAGGATTACAGGCATGCACCACTATACCCAGCAAACAACAGTTTTTACACTATTCAATTACATAAGTAATGTTACTATCCCCATTTCATAGACACTGTCCAACTAAAGCTGTTTTGCACGGGGTTACACAGCTGGTAAGAGGAGGAATAAAGGATTTGAAAAGCCCAGACTCTCAGGCTGCGGAGGGCATACCCCTAAACATTAGGCCTTTATTGCTGCTCTGTGCTGTCATAACTGGGGGGCTGCATCAGAGTCTTTGCAGGGCTTGGTAGGTCAGGAGGAGAGGGAGAGCTTTGGAAAAACTGTGTCTAATATCCCCACTGGTTTTAATTTTTTTTAATGACACAGTAGTTATCTGATGGTGATTTGTAACAGGGAGAAAGCACAGTGGAGAGCATGGGATTCGGAAAGCAGAGACACACATCCCTTCCGCTGTACAGAGCTGCAGTGGCTGCAGAAGCAGGAGCCAGAGCTCTTGTGACAGAGGCCCGGACACAGGAACATGAAACACCAGACGTGGTAAACTAGTCCTCGTGGAAGCTCTGAGTGGAAATCGTATTTCTTCTAGATGTTCCCGTTATCTTACCCAACTAATTGGTCTCCTGGAGGCCATCCCCGATCCCGCAGGGCCAGCAGTGTTACCGTTTCCTCCAAAGCACGGCTCAGCTTAGCATTTAACAGAAAGGAAGTGCACTCTTTATGGGGCAACTTTTGCACATTGCATATTGAATGTAGCCCCACATTTTAAGCAATAGCAAGAACAATAAAAGCTACCTTTGCCACTCTCTTGCCTTTTAAAATCATAAATAAGACCCTGTTACACTTTGTTTATGTTCCTCATTTTACAAAAGGGGAAACTGAGGCACGGAGCCACAAAGTGATTTTTTTCTCCAAGGTGTTCTTCCTGGCAGCGAGGTCCTGTTTTCATTTTTCTAGTTCCAATTTAACGGCCAGCCCTGGATAGCCTTGGACCTGCCTTCCACTCAAAATATAACTAAAATGAAATTGTCGAAAACAAGTCATCTAGAGAAATAGAAAAACAGGGCTTGGGGCGCTTTGCCTGCACCCTCAGGAGGGAAAGGGCGGGAGCTCACAGCACTCCGACGCCCTCTGGTGGCCATGAGCCTCACTGCGAGCTGAAGTGCACCTACCAGTTCCATTTTAGCCACAGTAGTCACTGTCCCCAAGAGATGAGGCCCTTTCCAAACACACTTTCTAGAGGATCAAAACTCATGTCCTCTGAGTTACCCCATGCCTGCCTGCTAGACCACCGATAGAATAAATGCCAGAGAAAATGGAAGGTGTCGGCATCATGCCTAAGAAACTGGTAACTCCCAGGTGACCCTTGAGAAGATGGTGACTTTTCCCAAAGGACTCTGGCCTTGCAGTGGGAATCCTTTGCAGCCATCGAGGGTGTGGCCCCAGCTGTACCCGCAGACCGGTTTCCTAGGAGCTCTTGGTGTCTTGTTGAAGCCACGCCAGTGTGCACTGAGTCATGTGTATGCTTTCAGCATAATTTCAAATTTCACCCCCAAAGGGCCGGGGATATAGCTCAGCGGTACAGCACCTGCCTGACAAATGTGAGGTCCTGAGTTTAATTCCCAGTACAAAAAAAGAAAAAAATCACCCCCCAAAGAATATAGTAACAGATGTTTCCATTACTTATAAATTTTTTTAAAAAATATGAGTGTATGCGGAATTCTGCTTACCTGAGGGTGGTTTCTCTAGGTTGAAGTCGTCCCCAAAATCTGAGTTCATCTTTGATGATGGTGCCCACCATCGTTTAGTAGAGAAAATGGAACTAGAAAAGCAGGCAGCCGTGTGTGACGCGTTATGGACGCGCGCCTACAGCGCCCCCGTGAGGCAGCTGCTCTTGCTACCCCCATTTTAGCAGATGAGGAAACAGGTTAAACAATCCCTCAGGAGTCTGTGTCGCTGGTGAGTGGTGAGGCCAGCCCTCAGTCCATACAGGCTCTTGATCTGCGCCGATCTTTCCAGCCAAGTGCATTTTTCCTAATTTGTTCTCCCCTTGGCATTTCCTTGACCACCTCGGGCAGTCTGGCATCATTAGTTCCTCCTTTTGGTGTGGAGAGCATGCATCTGTGCATAAAAAGTAAAGCTGAAACAAGCATTGACATAATTTCTTTTTAATTCACATATCAAGTGTTCTGATTTGAACAGTTCCAGAAGTACTCTAGATAGGGAAAATTTTACATTAATAAGCCAGGGATATAGCTTAGTGGCACAAGCGCCTGCCTGGCAAGCACAAGGTCCTAAGTTCCATTCCCAGTACCAAAAAAAAAAAAAAAAAAAAAAAAGAAGAAGACCATACATTAGTAAAACATCAGGTTATATACAAAAATAACTTAAAAAAAAAAACTTCTTTTTCTGCCTATGGTTGGGATTATTATTCTTTGGAGGACTAGTGTTAAAAGCCTGCTTAAGAGTGACATGCGTTCTTGCAGCATTGGGAAACACGATTTCTAGAATCTTCTTAGATGAGCCCTAGAGTAGCTAGCCCTGCTGAGCTTCCTGTTGCCCTAGACTACTCCCTGTAAGACCTAGCTTTTCTTGGGCTGTTTTGGAACTTGTTATTTATTCAATTTTTAAACTTTTAAAAATCTTAACATTTATCTGGGCATGGTAGCTCGTGCCTATAATCCCAGCACTTGGGAGGCTGCGGCAGGAGACTCGCTGTGAGTTTGAGGCCAGCCTCAGCTACATAGTGAGTTCAAGGCCAGCCTAAACCCTGTCTCAAAAAGACAAAAAAAAATAAAACAACCCTTACCGTTTCAAACCCTTAAAGTTTCATAGACCAGATAATTGGAATTAGTGTTTGTAAAGCCTCCATGAAAATAATGTTCTTGCTTTATGAACTGGTGTTTTCTTTTTATGTGCTTCATTTAGATGAATGGACAGAGGTGGACAGAAAACGAGGTATGCTATCTCCGGGCTGCATGTGTTCAGTCTGCGTCTACAGGTTCACCCAGTCCGTTACCACTGGGGCTTAAAAGTGGGACTGCTCAATATTTCTTTGTAAGAAAACAGGCTTGAATTTCTCTTAGCTAAGATATCTGGGGCTATTGTGTGAATCTTTGACTTAAATGAAATTTAACATTTGACATTGATATTTGATGTTTAACTTTTGACATAGTAGCCGATGAAAACTCAGCAAACTTGGGGGAAAGGGCCACACTACTCCTAGGGGACCTTTTTCACTTTTCGGTTCCAAGCTTGCAGGGACAGCTCCGTTCCTGAGTAGCCTGACCTCCTTGGTCCTCAGGCATCTGTGGTATAGTATCATCTAACCAAGGAATGCTGCTCCAACCTAAGTGACTCTCCCGAAACCACTCTCCTTAGCCTAAGAGATATCTATTGAGCAAACGACAGTCCTGGAAGCATGTGACTGCATGGCTGCCAGCGCTGTGGGCAGAAGGTATAATTTCATGCAGAAAGGTGTAATTTCCCTTTGAGTACAACCAGCCTCCAGCTTCCCTCCTCCCGTACATGCCTCCAGATGCTTTCAGTTGCTAGCCTGGGCCCTCAGGTCCATGCAGTATGACTTCTTCTTGCTAAATCTTCAGTTTCCTCTTTACCTACAACGAGCGGCAAGCCTGGAAAAGTTGTCAGCTGCTCAGCTTCTCTCGGCCTTTGTGTGCCACAGGTACCTTCCACCCTTTGATATTTGGGCACGGTCTATGCCGATCCTCAGCCATCCTCCTTGATGTTTTAAGTGCTCTTTTCGTACCAAGTTTTCTAGGGAGACAGCATGTCATCTGTAAGAGCATAGGCACTGGGATGAATCGGCCTCGCTTTCCATTTTCAACTCTGTCATCAGCTGTGTGACCTTGGGTTTTAAGCTCTAAGACTCAATTTTCCTCCCCAATAAAATAAGAATAATAATTCAGAGTTGCGGAGTTTAGATGTGATAATGCGTGTGAAGTTCTACGCCCAGTGCCTGGGAGGAGGGAAGGATTCCCAGGGTAGCGATCCAGTAGGGTTTCCTAACTTCTCTTTTTTAGCCTTGGCTCCAGATTGCAGAGTCTCATGAACAAGAGAATCTAGAACAGAGGTACTTGATAAAAACTCAGTTGCTTTCATCAAGATAATTATTTCATCAGACTAGGCTCAAGGAGAAGCCCAAATGAAGGGCTTGATACCCTTTGATTATATTTCACAACCACCATTTGATACTTCTCTCGAGCAATATTTGGTCCAACCCATGATACGTGGCAAAGTTCGAAGTGAAGTGTGCATGTGGAGCACTTTCGCCATGCGTGACTGAGTCCCTGGAACTTACTTTCATGTAAATGTTCAGAAATAACGAGCAGAAACTGATGGCATCATCTCAGCCCAAGACCAGAAGCCTGATATGCCGAGAGCCAGGCTCCCGACCACTGCGGCAAACCCATGAAGAGTCCCTCTGTGGCCTTGGCCCCTGGCTGATGAAATCTGCCTCCCAGGACACTCACTCTCATCACTCATGCTTGAAAAGTACACAAAGCTCATCTGAGCGCCTGCACCAACCTCCACCGACTCATGGTCTCGCTAGAAGCACTGCTCAGATATCAATATGCTCAGGCCACCTCGCTAGGCAAGGATGACATTTTCCTCCCTTTGTGTCCTCATGGTGCTTTCCTCAGAGTCTGGTACACCCTGCCTCCGCAGGAGCTGGGTGACACACACCGTGAGAAGAAAACTGTGCCCCGCACATGCTTTCCAAAGAGTGAGATGTGAGGCAGGACCCCAAGACCCCTCCTCTGTGGGGCATTGTGTACATGCTGCCCCCCGACTGCCTGGCGCGTGAACCTTCTGCAGGTCTCATCCAAGGACCAACAGGTGACCCAGCTTCGAAACTTTCCACCAGAGGCTTCCCCTTGCTTTTTACTTTGGGGAAGTAGCTAACAATCACCCCAGGGGTTTCTTTCTTTTGAGACTCCTATAGTTGGGGCTAAGCAATTTTCCTAGGCCCTGATACTGGCTCAAACACTGTAAAGAAATGGCAGCCCTTTGTAAGCATTAACCTGGTCACAGCCATGGGATGCTTTCTCTCGAATTCGTCCTCTCTGCAGCCTCTCTGGCCTGCAGAAGTCTGAAGAAATTCCTCATATTCTCTCTTCTGAGCTCATGCATGACTTTTAAGTTGTATGTGTTTCCTTGCCGAGTCTGCATTTTATGTATGTGATAAGAAAAAAGTTAGAAAACCCATTTATTGCCAGTGCTTGCTCGTTTCAGTCGCAGGGAAAGGGCCAGGCCTGAGGCAAACCCAGAAGGCTGCTGTGACTCTGCATTGGCCTGGCAGGGGGCGTTAGTACTCTCCAAGGGTAGGCTCCAGTGGGCGGGAACTGTGCAGGACCAGCGATGCCCGTGTTGGTCCTGGGTTTAGTTTTTCCCATCTTAAAAATAGGATCGAGTGTGAGAGCGGCCCCTGCCCCTCTCCCTGAAGCCATTCCCTTTGAGTACAGCCAGCCTCCAGCTTCCCTCCTTCTGCAAACGCCTCCAGATGCTTTCCGTTGCTAGCCAGGGACCTCAGGTCCTGCTCTCCTTTTCTCACAGGTAGAGAGAGCCTGAAGCCACAGCCAGTCACCTGACCTGTCCTTTGGGTTTGGCAAAAGGAGGAGGACTTTATATCCTTCAGAAATAATTGCTCATATTGAATAGTTGACTTTATGTAATTATTTTAAGTAAGCCAGTTTTCTTTCAAATATACTCTTGACAGTAACATACTCTCACCTTCAGGCCAGAATAACTGACTTAAGGATCATCTCTGTCAGCCATACTTCTTCCTATTTCTCGTGCCAGAGCGTTTCCGAGCCCTTAACTCGTGATACTTAATTCAGAAGCACTAAGGACCTAAATGAACAGAGACTTACGATGATAGACCCTCTGGTTTGCACACCCCTTGTATTCTCACCAGATGGAACTTTTCACTTGAACAATATAAAATATAGTAGTACTATGTGGTAAAATCAGTATTACACCAAATGTAGAAATGCAAGCACCCTGAAGTGGCACTATACAAAATACATGTCTAAACTAAAAATGGCATCATCTTTAGCCAGTGGATAGCCATATCTCTTTTCCTAAAAGTGTTTTTCCAAAAAAAGTCAATTACATTATTTGTCTCATTTTTATGAAAGTTGTATGTGGTTTTTGTTTTGGTGTGTCTTGTTTTTGTCTTCTTGAAACAGGATTTCACTAAACAGTTCATGCTGGCCTTGAACTCACTTTTTAGCCCAGCCTGGCTTTGACCTTGCAGCAATCCTCCTGCCTCAGCCTCCTGAGTGTTGGGATTACAAGCGAGCACCACTATGCCCAGCCTAAGAAATTTAATTTTAAACAAAAAATATTTAGACTTCTTTTTTAAAGAGATTTAAACTAAAATACAGGAATCTCTTTTAAAGAAAAAGAAATACTTCCCTCATTATCAAGTGAGCTAACATATGTGAAAGTGACTTGTCACCTCAAGCACAACCCATCTGCACATTGTCATCATAGGTGTTAGCTGGGAAATGCCATCACAGAGCGCTCTGGGGGGCTGCTTCCTACAGAAACACCTGGGTGATTTCTCCCCGGGAAGCTGATCTCACCAAGCACACAACACCCAGTTTTGGTTCTGCCCTGACATCGATCCCACTTGTACCCTGAGAGCATCTCTGCATAAAGCTCCAAGCAAACCTGCCTTGTTCAACTATATTCCCTCCTGTCTCCACAGTTCTGAATGACATCATTTCAACCATGTTCAATAGAAAGTTTATGGAGGAACTGTTCAAACCCCAAGAGCTCTACTCCAAGAAGGCCCTGAGGACCGTCTACGACCGCCTGGCTCATGCCTCCATTATGAGACTGAACCAGGCCAGCATGGACAAGGTGAGCAGACAGCCGTTCTTTCAGCCTAGCTACATCCCTGTCCCTTTCATGAGTGATCCTGGGCTGGGGTCATGAGATAATATATGCAGTGGAGAACTAATATATGCAACCCTGCAGAAAATAGCTACTTGGAAATAGCGGCAGTGGTCGTTGAATTTTAGAGTTGGGAAGGACCTCAGCAGTCAGCCACACTGTTGCTTATGTCATACCACCCACCCAGAGAGATACTGGCTGTCCTGTCCATGGTTTATGAGCGCTGTAACACATGCCTCCCCCAACATACTCAACCCTCAAAACTTTAATTCTGTCTAGTTCCTAACAAATCTCATCTCTGCGACGAGGAAAGCAGGCATTTTAAAAATACAAATTAAAAAAACGTTTTTTTCACTTTAAAAAAAAAGAAAACATTCACTCTTTATAATGTAAACAGGTCTATTGCTTTGGGAAACAAATTATCAAGGCACTCTTATTTCTAAAATACTAATTCCAGGCCAAGCCTGGTGGTACACACCTGTAATTCCAGCACCAGAGAGGCTGAGGCAAGAGGATCCTTGTGAGTTCAAGGCCGGCCTGCACCACATAGCAAGACCATGTCTCAAAAAAAAAAACTAATTCCATATAAACAAATGGCAGGTGTGTTAGCTTTATCACTGTGATAAAATACCCACCATAAACAGCTTAACGGAGGGAAGATCTCTTTTGGCTCATAGTTGTAGAGGATTCGGTCCATGGGCGACTTGTTCCATTGCTTTAGGTGAGGCAGAAATATCATGGCAGAATGGAAAGACAGGAAAGCTGCTCACTTCGTGGCAGCCGGAAGACAGGAGGAGAGGGAAAAGAACCAGGGAGAAGGGAAAGGAGGCCAAGGATAGCCCTCCAAAGGCCCGTCAGTGGGACCTACTTCCTCCAGCTGGCCATGCAGCTATGAACTCATTAGTGGGGTAAAGCCCTGAGAAGGTCAACACCCACATAATCCAGTCGCCTTTCTGGGGCCCTACCTCTAAACACTGATACACTAGGAATCAGGCCCACCATATTTGGGTTTTTGAGAGAGATCTCATTTAAATCATAACAGCAAAGATAGACAAATGTGCTCATTTATGGACATTAAATTAATGGAGGTCCCTAAAAGTTTTCTCCATGTAGCATGGGGAGAGCCCCTCCCTCTTCCTCTACCTGCCCACAGGGTGGAAGTCATCTTCAACCAGGCATCATGGCCACCCTCACACCCCTTGTGAAGCACCAGATTGTCAAAAAGAGGACCAGGAACCAGGCATGGTGGCACATACCAATAATCCCATCTACTTCGGAGGCTTAGACAAGAGAATCACAAGTCAAGGCCAGCCACAACATTGCCAATGACAGCACTTGTGCTGGGACTGCGGTTTTTGCTGAAAACAGTATAGCTGCTGAAAAGCAGGTTGGGTGCTGGGAAACTCATGCCCACACTGAGCCTGACATCTGCTCAAAAGTAAAGAGGACACCAGGCATGGTGGTGCACACCTGTGATCCCAGCACTTCGGAGCCTGAGGCAGGAGTATTGCTATGAGTTTGAGGCCAGCTTAGGCTACAAAGTGAGTTTAAGACCAGCCTGAACTGCATAGTGAAACCCTGTCTCAAAAAAGGCAATAAATAAATAAATAAGTAAATAAATAAATAAGGCTAGGGGTTTAGCTTAGTGCTCGAGTACCCCTGGGTCCCATAACCCATACTGCCAAAATTTAAAAATAAAAAGAGGAACAAGAAATTCATTCAGCATCAGTCAGCTCACAGGTCAAAATGATATATAACTGGTGAAAACCCAAAGGTATTAACAATAGGATGTGAAGAAGATCCAAGGTCCAGACCTTTCTTTTAATAGTACAGGGGATTGAACCGAAAGCCTTGCACATGCTAGGCAGAGGCTCTACCGCTGATCTACACTTCAGCCCCAAGTTGGTGTCTGACCTACAGTCCACGGTTGGACGTACCTGTATTATAAGGGGGAAAAAAGTCCTTGTAAGGAATCTTTGCTGAGCACACTGGCACACGTCTTTACTCCCAGCAGTCTAGGAAGCTGAGAGAGAAAGATGGCAAGTTCAAGCCCATCCTTGGCAATTTAGTGACTTAGCAAGACCAGATGTCAAAAATAAAGAAATGAAAAAAGGGACTGGTCCTGTAGCTCAGTGCAGAGGCCCTGGGTCGATAACCAGTAGGACAGGAGCTGGGGATATAGCTCAGTGAAATAAGCGCCTGCCTAGCAAGTGCAGGGTCCTGAGTTCAATCCCCAGTACCGCCAAAAAAAAAAAAAAAACAAACAAAGAAAATGTTTAAGGGGCTGGGGGTATAGCTCAGTGGCATAAGCGCTTGCCTGGCAAGCGCAAGGTCCTGAGTTCGATCCCTGGTACCGGGAAAAGAAAAAAAAAAAAAAAAACCAGTAGCACAAAAAAAGGAAGTTTTGTTACTTATGTAAATTAAGTATCTTATATATCTTACGTATGGCCCAAGATAATTCCTCTTCCTTCATTGTGGCCATGACAAGCCAGGTACATCCCACCTTGGACATGTCTGGTGGTCAACATTGGTTATGGCAACAAAAAAAACAGCACCAGAGGCCAGACGTGGTGGCGCACGCCTGTAATCCCAGCACTTGGGAGACTGAGGCAGGAGGATCAGTACAACTTCGAGGCCAGCCTGGGCTATATAGTGAGTTCAAGGCCAGCTTGAACTGCCTAGTGAAACCCTGCTTCAAAAAGACATAAAAAGGCCAGGAGTGGTAGTACACGCCTGTAATCCCAGCACTCGGGAGGCTGAGGCAGGAGGATTGTTGCAAATTTGAGACCAGCCTGGGCTACAAAGTAAGCTCAAGGCCAGCCTGAACTGCACAGCAAGACCCTATCTCAAAGAGACAAAAAGAGAGAGAGAGAGAGAGACAGAGACAGAGACAGAGACAGAGAGAGAGAGAGAGAGAGGGAAGAGGGGAGGGGAGGGGAGGGGAGGAGAGAGGAGAAAATCAGTGCCAGAATCACCCAGCCACAATGCCACAGAGCCAAACACATTACTGGTTTCCAAGAGCCCTTCCTGTGTTGAGATGGCTCAGTGCTTACTCCAAGAACTGCAAGGCCACAGTGGGAAGAGCAGCCCAGTCGCCATTAGCAGCTCCACTTCCTATGCCAGGCTGTGCAGCAAAGAAAATGAATAGATGGCGCCATGGGCACATTTTCTTCATGTTTAAATAAAAGCATAAACACTGCACTTAAAATGGGGATAGCAATACCTACTTCATCAGTTACTGGGAGGATTGGGGAACATACCTAAGCCTTAGTTCAGTAAATGTTCTTTATCTTCTTGGTTCACTCTTCTCCCTCTGCCTTTTGTAGTTTTGGTTTATTGAACTCATGGTGATCCTCATGCCTCAGCCTCTCAAGTGCTAGGATTACAGATGTGTGCCACCACACATTGCTTCTCCCTCTGCCTTTAAAGTTTAGGTTTCCACCAGAGGTGGTGGCGCATGCCTGCAATCCCTTCACAGGCTGAGGCAGGAGGATCACTGCAAGTTCGAGGCCAGCCTGGGCTACGTAGTAACTTCATGACCACCCTTAAGTACACAGAAAGACCCTGTCTCAAAAAAAAAAAAAAAAATTTAGAAAAAGGACACAGAATTAGGAAAAAAAAATCATGAGTTCAAGTCCTAGCTTTGCCAGTTACTAGATGCCAGGCCCAGTTTACCAGGTATCTCCAAACTATCTACCTCGTATGTGTGTTTTTATCATTTATTGCCAGCATAGTCGTCTCTGCACAGCATGCACTTCATGAGTCCTGAGTCTGTATCCTAGTACTGCATGCCTCTGCTATACCCTAACACAAGCCAGGTTGCTCACAAAGTGGAAATGGTTAGCTGCTTGTGGGAGAAATGGCATCATATAGAGGGTTCTAGCAAGTACCTGCGAATCTGATCATCCGGAATTCAAATCTTACTCCGCCACTTACTAGCTTCTACGGCTGTTGTCTAGATGTCCTCCAAAGCTTCGTGCAGTCATGTCATAGGTGGGGCTTTCTCAGAGGTGGCTGCATCTAGATTGTGTGCGCCTGGGATTGCTTCACGGTCCAGTGATAGGCGGAAGGGTGCTAGGATCAGGGTGTGAGTGCTGCCCATCCTGAGTGGCCTGGGTGAGACGTAAGGGACAGGAAGAGCTGTGGTCAGCCCTTGCTGCTTTGCTGCCTTCTGCCTGCCATGGGCTGTCTCCCCTCTGCCACGCCACCCTGCCCTAGAGCCAACTGACCTTGGACTGAAACCTCTTCAAACTGTGCGCCAAACAAACCTCTCCTCCCTTCACTTTGGGTATCAGGTATTTTGTCTCAGCAACGAAAAAAGTAACCAAGACACAAGCTATGTGAAGTGAGACAAGTTTCCCCGTTTTTAAATTAGGATGATACCTACCTCCTAGAGTTCCCGAGAATAAGTGGGACCAGATGAGGGAAATGTATATAAATGCGCTTGGCTCAACAACACTGAGAGTCGTGGTTTATATTTTCACTTCTGCCCCAGACATGTCCCTACCAGACTGCTTGCCTTAGTTCCCGTCTCATCAGTGAGACGACACCCAGCACATGCAAGTTAAAGGAGGTGAGGTTTCTTTCAGCGGTCAGCAGGCTCCGAGGCAGGGCCCGTGGCAGAGGAGAATTGTTCGTGGCGAGGCAGCTGGAAGTGTAGAGAGATCGAGGGAGGAGGGAAGGGGAGAGATACTTCCAGCCCACGCCCCAGTGGCCGCCACCTCTGACCAGGCTGCCTGTCCCAGTGTCCCATTTAGCTGTAAACTCCTATAAACTTCTTGTGGACTGATCCACTAATGGTGTCTCGCCCCCCGAGAACCAATCCCCTCTTGAAAGCCCCTCCTCTGAGCACATGAGGCTTTGGGGGACATCTGCATATAAACCCCAACACTGCTCATCTTCTCTCCTGGCTCCTCCTGTTCCCCTAGACTCTGCCTCCAATGGTACCATCTCTCTCCTCCCAGGCACCAGGCTGAAATGCTGTGGTCCTTGGCATCCCCCAGGCCCAGCCAGCCAGTCACCACATACTGACAGCTTTCATTCCAAATATTGCATCTTCCTTTCTCTCCCTTTCCCAAGCCTTAAAATGGATACCCCGGACTTTGTATGGTGGTGCATACATATAATCCCAGCACTTGGGAGGCTGAGAGGCGGGAGGATCGCTACAAGTTTGTGACAAGCCTGGGCTACATAGTGAGTTCAAGGCTAGCCTAAACTACATAGCAAGACCCTGTCTCAAAAAAGTAAACAAATAAAAACAACATTTCTTTGATTTATATCAGTGGTAGCAAACCTTTTAGAGACCGAGCGCCTAAACTATAACACAAAACCCACTTATTTAACAAAAGCCCCAACCCTGCAATTAAACCTGAATACTGAGGTTTTAGTTCAGGAAAATACAACTGTTATCTGATGCTTGGCTCTTGAGGTGACTTGGCTTTCATGCTGCCAGAGAGGACTCTGTGTGCCCACCACAGAATGCACGCCATAGGTTCACTGCCACGGATTTTTATAATCAGTAGGTATTTATTTATTCACACCTAGGAGTCAGCTACCAGCTAAGCTCCCTAACGCCCTCTGTGGCCCACAGCGAGGGTTCTTCTGCTTCCTATTGGAAGAATTAGGCGGGAGCATGGTAGCACAGGAATGAGGCCGTTCTCGGGCTGGCACAAAAGGAAGGCAGCATTTAGGGGACAGACATGCCAGGCTGGCTCCAAGGACAGAGGCGCACAGATTTTACAGTGTCTGCACGCAGGCATACAAGGGCCCAGTCTCGATGTCACTGCACACAGAGATAGCGTCTTTGTCATGCCTGTGCTCTTTACCGCGCCTTTTCACATGACACAAGTCTTAGTACCATCCTAAGTCTCATCCAGGGTGCGATTTTCACTGTGCTAAAGGTACAGCTAGGTCCCTTCAGTGAGCATTTCATGCATGCATTTTCTTCTCACCATCTGGAATTTGCCTCTTAGCCTCTGGGAGAGTTCCCGGTGTGATTTTTAGAACAGGGCAGACCGTTGTCCCGTTTCACCAAATTTGATTTTCATGGCTTGTTTTCTTGGCTCTGGCTTTGTGGTATTTCTGCAGACCACAGAGTTGTGAAGGCCTAGCTGACTTCCTGTTCTCTCCTTGCCAGGTGTGTTACCGTAATTCCACGGCCTCGAAGACCGGTCCTCTTTTTAACTCCCCGCTCTCTGGCGTGTCTGCGGCCCCACAGACTGAGCGTGGCTTAGCTGTGTCGCCTCCCTTCCTTCCCTCCCGTCTCGCCATTGCCAGGTTGACTAACCTCACGTAACCCCACTCCTGTCACGTCAGCTCAGAAAGCCTCAGTATCCCCCTAAACCCTACCACTAATTTAGTTTGGTCTAAATTTTTTTCCCTCTCTTTCCAAAACCTTTAATAGCCTTGGCTTGCTGTACATCCCCAACCTTATTTCTCAGCATCCCCAACATGAACTGTTTCCAGGCTCGTCACTTCTCTCTCCCACACACCCCTTCCTGCCGCCAGGACCTCACGCACAGGGTATGTCCCTCAACTAGAATTCCTGTCCCCTCCCTTCAGCCAGCCTCAACCCAGCAACTGCTTCAGGGTCTATATCAGGCCCATTTCTGCCACAAAGCCTATTCTTTTGTTGTTGTTGTTATTGTTGTTGTTTATTTTTTGAACTCACTATCTAGTTCAGGCTGGACTGAACTCACTATGGAGCCCAGGCTGGCCTCAAACTCATAGTGATCCTCCTGTCTCAGCCTCTTGAGTGTTGGGATGACAGGCCTGCACCACCACACCGAACTTCCATAAAGCCTTTTCTTAACCACGTTGATATCACCAGTTTCTCCTCTCTGGTCCTTCTTGGATGTTTCCTACCACCCGGGAGGCTTGTTGCTGTCTTAGTAATATTGTTTGTCACTAAAAATGTTCCTCTACGGTGGTAAAACTTTCTAGCCCGGCCTGGAGGAGCAGGCCTATAATCCTAGCACTCAGCATGCTGAGAAGGGAGGATCACTGCAATTTCAAGGCCAGCCTGGGCCGCATAGTGAGTTCAAACCCAGCCTGAACTACATAGTAAGATCCCAGCTCCAAAAAACGTACAAAAGTAGAATTTTGCTTATGCCACTTAGACATATAATCATCTCACTCCTCTCTGCAGCCCTGCCGTGTGGGAAATTAAGGAGTATGCTTCATGGATGAGAAAACTCGGGCTCAGGGAAGTTAAGAAGCTTGGCCAGGGCTGGGGGTGTAGCTCAGTGTTAGAGCAGGTGCTTGGCGTGGACAAGGATCTTTGATCCCCAGCACAGGAGTGGAGGGAGGGAGGAAGGGACTCTGCCAGCGTCCTACAAAAGGTCAGCAGCAAAGGAACACTTGAGCTCAGGTCTCCTTCCTTCAAGTCCAGTGCACAGGCCCCACAGTTGCCAGCGCTGTTTCATGTGTGTCCCACATGCACTACATACAAGCTGACAGAGACCCTGGTCAGCTCAGGCATTGCCAGGCGCCTCCTGTTGTCTGAGCCCAATTACTTACATCACCCCCTTGTACTGTCAGAAGTTCCTCACTCCAGTGATAGCAGGTATCTCATGGTCTGCCCCGGGGTGGTTTTCAGTAATTGCTGGGCTGAATCACTGCCGGGGATTCTGACACCTACTTTTATGATCCTATTTGCTTTGTTTGTGTGTGGGTTGACAGCTCTATGACCTGATGACTATGGCTTTCAAATACCAAGTGTTACTGTGTCCCCGACCCAAGGATGTGCTGCTGGTCACTTTCAATCACTTAGATGCCATCAAGGGATTCATCCAAGACTCCCCGACCATCCTTCATCAAGTGGATGAGACTTTCCGGCAGCTGACAGAAGTAAGAGCACCATCAGTTTGTCTCCTTCCAGCCCCGTACTTGTTCATTTCTCGGTAAGAACAGGCAGATTGTGTGACACAGAAGAGCGGTGAGGAATGGCAGGGCCCGCTGTTCTCCCAGAACATCGCCCAAACCCACCAGTATCTATTTTCTTAATACGATCGACACTGTCATCCAGTGGCCTCTGCTGTCACCTAAGTAAATGGAAAGGCAGTGAAACAGAGCAAAGCCATTTTCTCCTGACTTTTCGTGGAAGGGGGTGGGCGGCAGATGTCTGCTGAATCCCGGGGACAGCCTTTCCAGGCCTGGAGGGGGCTAGAGGCCTGTCATGTCCCACTGCTCAGCTGTGGCACTGTAGACTGTGCAGCTGCGGAGAGGGTGCCCCCGCCTGTGACCCTTGTTTATTGGGCTCCTGTCCCTGAGCTCCCTGCCCCAGTCGTCCCCACTTCTCATCTGTCCAGGAAGGTGAAGGGTCTCTTTCTGCTTTGCTGCGCAGGTGTACGGGGCTCTCTCCGCAGGTGAGTTCCAGCTGATCCGGCAGACGCTCCTCCTCTTCTTTCAAGACCTACACATCCGAGTGAGTGAGTAGGACCTGCTGCCCCTGCTGACGTAGGGAGTAGGGAACTCAAATCGCCAGGGCAGACAGGAACCAAACTCTTGCCCGTTCGTGATTCCCATCATGACTTGAATCCATGAGGATACATGGTTTTTGGGGGTTGAATTGCATTGAGGAGTGAATGCAGGGCCTTCACACTGAGCTATATCCCCGGCCCTTTATTTTGTTATTTTGAGGCAGGGTCTGGCTAAGTTGCTAAGTTTCCCGGGCTCCACTCAAACTGTGATCCTCCTGCCTCAGCCTCTAGGATTCCAGACATGCCCCACCACACCTGGCTTCCATGTTCATACAGCACCTCTCGGGGTTTCTAACGGGCCAGGGAAGATAATGAGAACAACACTCTTTCCAAGTTACATTGTGAGTTTCTTTGAAATACAGTTTCATCTCTTGCTTCTGCGGAGGAAGTGTGCTCTTGAGGCGCTAGCCTGACCTCACTTCCAGACCTCTTCTCTGCCTTCTCAGCCTTGACTTGGCCAGCACTGGGCGCTGTCAGCAGGCTGCTGACATTTTCTGGACTGCCACGCTCTATCCCATCATGATGCGCTTCACACCTTCCCCTCTCTCTCCCCATGTCCAGACCTTCCTCCTCTTGTCTCCACCCACCCTCTGTTCTTCAGGATCTCTTCCCCTACATGTCTCTCCTCCTCACTTTGGCTAACAGCACCTTTGCCTGTGACACCTGAGCCTAACTCCACCCCACACCCAGGCCTGCAGTTCTGCCTGCTGACGGGAGCTGTGCGCAGTCGCCAGGGACCCCCACCTCAGTGTCAATGACTTAAACTTACGGCAATCCCAGTGCTGGCCCGTCTTTCTGATTTCTTTTGGGAATACCACCGTTCTTGCACTTATTTGACTTAGAACCGAGTATAACCTTTGCTTCCCCTCTCCTGGTCTTTCAAAATGAATTGCTGAGCTTCTGCACTGGAAGCCTGTCTCTCCTGGACAGGACTTTGTTCCTTGCCACAGTTTTTAGCAAACTGAGATGGAAAAGGTGATGCCTGTGTTAGCCAGCTTCCCATCACTGGGACAGAGCACCTGAGAATGACAACTTAAAGGAGGAAAGGTTCATTTTAGGTCCCAGTTTCAGTCCGTGTTCTGCTAGTGGCATAGCTTTGGGCCTGAGATGAGGCAGAACGTCATGGTGGAAGGGCTTAGTGAAACAAAGCTGCTTACCTCGGGGCATCCAGGAAGCAGAGAGGGGAGAAAGGCCGGGACAAAATATACCTCTCACAGTATACCCAGTGATGGTTTCAGCAGTCAGGCTGCACCTCCTGAGAAGCCCATTCAGCTAAGAAACTCACGGCTAGCGTAATCCACTTGATGGAGTCAGAGCCCCCGTGACCCCACCACTTCCCAAAAGCCCATCCACTGGCATCCAGCACACTGCATCTCTGAGCAGACAGTTTGGGTCCCAGCCATCACATTACAGTACAGCGACAGAAGCCCAGGCTCTGCGGTTAGACATTCTGTGTTTGAATCCCAGCTCCAGGACTAGCTGCATGATCTTGAGGACATTAGTTCTCTTGAGCCTTTGTTTCTTCCCCTGAAAAGTGGACATCGCAGAACCTGATGTACAGTTTCGCAGGAGGACTGATGGAAGCAGCAGGAGTGAGGTTCTGTATGCATATTTGCTTGCATATGTAGGGTGTAGCATGCTTCTGGAAGGGCAGGTGAAAAACTGGCCGCATTGGGTGCCTCTGGAGAGTGGCAGCTGCATAGAGGACAGGTGTCAGCAGAGAGGCTTTCCTCTTCTGAACCTTTTGAACTTCATACCTGCACGTCTGTTACATGCAAAATAAAATTAAAAAGAAAAATACAGCATGTTCAGTGCCTGTCTAGGTTACCCTCCCATGGATCACAGAACAAATAGATTTCAATTCTGATGTCAGTTTTATTAATTGTACTGTATTTGCTATGGTTGGAGCAATAACAACATCAGTATAAATTCAGATCTCTAAAGCCAGGAGTGGTACTTGCTGCACACCTGTAATCCCAGCACTCAAGGAGCTGAGGCAGGAGGCTACATAGAGAGGCCCTGTCTCAAAAAAAAAAAATGAAGATCTCTGCTAGTCATGGATTAAAACAAAAATATGAAAATACAAATAGTAAGTTTGGCATCAAATTTAAGATCAATTTTTAAATATTGAAAATTCCACATTGTATTGTTATCAAACCGTGCGCATTTGGGCACATTTTATGGGTTGTAGCAATACAAATAGCCATCTTGATTTTTCAGTTCTGACAAAGTAAAATTAATTATACTGAAAAGACTTGCCTAATAATAATTCTGTAGCAAAATCATTAAAGTATATTAAACTTGAATTGCTAAATGGGCAGCAGTGAAACATTGGGCTGCTCATCAAGAGAAAGAGGAGCCCCGTGCAGTGACAGTGGCCTGCCGCCGACCTGGGGCCTCTGCGCAGCCATGCTTGGCAGTGGGATTTCTGCTTAGCTGCAGCCTGTGATTGCCTGTGCAGATTTTCTGTTTCCGGAAGAGCCTTGACAGTTTCTAGATCTGTTAGCAAAACTACCTAAATCAAGAAAATACAGCTCTGCTCTGTTGCTTCCATGATGCTGAACCAAAGCAAATACAAACGAGACCGCTCATGTGACGCCTCAGCTTTCTCAGGTAACGCTAAGCAACACAGATGTCCTTAGTGTGGCCACAGCCCTAACACACAGCACGGCTGGACGGAGACCACACTAACACAGAGCCCGTCTGGAATCCACACCCGTGCCAACCCCGCGGCCTCTAGACTCCCTCTGCGGCCAGCGCCTCACGCACGGCCAGCTCCTCGGGTCGCCCTCCCCCGCCCCCACCCATGCACCCTCCACCACAGGCTCCGTACCCCCTCTACTGTCTCGCTCGCCGGGAGACAGCAGCCCTGCTTACCCCGCCCTGGGCTACTTTCTGACCTCTGCTCCGTCATCTGCTCCACTTGGGAACAGTCCATCCCTGGGAAAGTGAGCCTAGCGGCTACTCACCGACTTCCTACTGTATGACACGTACTATTACATGTTTGAGACATGTAAATGATCAAAAGCAAGTGTATGCCTTGCAGGAAGAGAACGGGAAGACAATTATGTCATGCTTTTGTAGTGGCAATGTTGAGGGAGAGGGGAATAGCAGGAAAAGCTATATAGATCTAGAAAAAAATAATAATAATAAAAAATAAAGCTATATAGAGCAAGTGGGAAGCCGGGCCTGGTGGCACGCACCTGTAATCCCAGTACTCAGGAGGCTGAGGCAGGAGGATCACTGTGAGTTCAAGTCCAGCCTGCGCTACATAGCGAGACCCTGTGTCAAAAAGAAAAAACTGTAGGTAAAAAACTAAGCTGGGCATGGTCACACATGCCTGTGGTCCTGCCTAGCACTCTGGGACCGTGAGGCAGGAGGATCATTGGCCAGCTGGATGTGATCTAGCAGGCAGCAGAGAGCCAGTGAAAGAACAAGATCAGTATGAATCGCAGTAGAACGGAGAGTGGATTAAAAGCAGGCAAGGAGACCAGCTGGAGATGGTGCAACAGCAAGGAGAAAAACTGAAAACATCTCCCAAGATTTGGAGGCAGATGTATCTTACGTTGATGGGCACTGATTGGGATCATCCCCAAAATATCAGGCCTAGCAGGTCCAGAGAGGGAGGTTTTTATGGAGTTGCAAAGGGGAAGTACAGAGGCAGAATTCCTGGCTGCCTTTGATCGGTTCTTACAATATGCGTCATTGTAACCAGCTAAGCACCCCAGTGACCAGCCATTTCTAAGAGACAGAAATAATAGGAACTGTTACCTGGGCAACTAACAGGTGGGGGGATTTTCTGCTACGGTGAAGCACCTGGGCAGAGAGCAAGGGTCGGTTGATTCAAGGAGTCACCCGTGTGATTGACAGGGCCTGGCAACTGAATAGACAGAAGCGGGTGAAAGCAGAGGCGCTCCGCTGGTGAGCATTGTGACCTGGTAGTGTCATGCACTGAAACTGGGAATGCCAGAGAGACAGCAGGTTGGAAGAGACAAAGAGCAGCCTGTTTCTGGGAAGGGGAAATGTGAGGTGCATTCTGGGAGCTCGAGGCGGCCCTGTCTGGCAGGCAGTGGGATGAACCTGTCTGGTGCCCAGGGAAGACTATGTGGGAACCGGAGATGTGGGAGCCTCCAGCACAGAGGGGAGCGCTGCAGTACGGAAGCAGATGAGATCTCCTGGGAAAAGAAGGTGTGGAGGGAGAGAAAAAGAGCACAGGGGAGTCACACCTACAGTGGGGCCAGCAGCAGGGCTGGGCAAGCAGACAGACCCAAGGGCGCTGCCCAGCCAGGGCTGCATTCCCGTGTCAGTGGCACGCTGCGTGGCTGCATGTGTGCGTCTCACATCCCACGCCATACCGACCTCACTATAACCGCCCCAACAGAGGAGCCAGAGTCTCACTTTTCTTCCAAATTGTCTCTCTCCATTTTGCTGAACTCACATTCCTTCGAATCTCAAAACTAAACTTTCTTGAAAGGTCTCCATCCAAACGTCCTGATCAAACGAGTTTACAGCCCCGTCAAAACAAAGCATGACTTGTGTCTGCCCCACTGTATTGGGAAGGGTCTCCATTCCCACCTCTTCGTCCTCAGGGCCAAGCCCACTGTCACCTCACGGCCCCAAGGCCTACACTGTTTCTCTTCAGTGAGCTGCTGTGCAAGCGCCGTCTCTCACATCCTGCTTTACAGCAGGCTTTTCTGGGTTATGCGAGTGCTGCATATCCAAGTAGACTACAATAAGAATACTAAAAGCTGCCATTTATGAAGCACCTGACTGTGCCCCGGCCTCTGCTTTATTACCTGCTCCCTCCCAGTGATAGGATGGCACAGGCTCCTGCACACACTAGATAAGAGCTCTGCCCCTGAGTCACACACCCTCGGCCCCCAGGCTTTGCTTCCTGTACGTGATCTGTCTCAGTTGTCACTAAGCCATTCAGTAGGCACTGCTATGCCCCCAGCTTACCAAAGAGAAAGCTGATGTGCAGCAAGGTTGTGTGACTCACAAAAAAATCCAGAGCCATGGCTGAGGTTGTAGCTCAGTGGTAGAGGCCCCAGGTTCAACCTCCAGCACTACACAAAAGAAAAATAAACCTACAGCCAAGAAGGGGCCCAGCTGATATTTGAGCCTAAACAGTCTAAAATCAGTCTACTAAGTTGCCAGCTTACAAGTCTTATCATTTTGTATTTTCACTGTCTCACACACAACAAATGCTTGTTCTTGGTGATACTATAGTTCTTGATAATACAAATGTAGAATTACAGTGTTGGAAGGGACCTTCAAGTTTCTCATTTTGGGGGGGCTGGGGATATAGCTCAGTGGAGTAAGCGCTTGCCTAGCAAGCACAGGGTCCTGAGTTCGGTCCCCAGTACCGCAAAAAAAAAAAAAAAAAAAAAAAAAAAAAGTTTCTCATTTTGTACATGAGAAGCTAAGACCTAGTAAAGCTGGTTAACTGCTACAATCTTTACTGGGGTTTAAACTATAAATGGCTAACACCTCAGTACGGAATATATAAGCCAGGAAGTAGAAGTAAGCATAATAGGAACCTAGGCACAGTGGTGCATGCCTGTGGTGTGAACTACTCAGGAGACTGAGGCAGGAGGATCACAAATTTGAGATCAACTTGAGCAACTTAACAAGAGCCTATCTCAAAAGCAGGGGGAGGAAAAGAGGGAGGGAGGGGCATAATATGCTCTCAGAAAAGACCTTGAAACTGTAATGTTAACTAGGTCCACCTGCTTCAGCCCACCGTTCTCAACAGCTACCATGTGGATAAGAGCTCAGGATTCAGGATCAGAAACAGAAAAATTCAAATCCTTAGCTCTGTCCTTATGAGCTGGCAATCTTAACCTCTAAGTGGCTGATTGCTCATCTGTAAGATGGCACTGAGCTTCTTACAGCACAAGACTCATAGCTGCGTGGAACGCAGCTCATAGTGGGGAAATGAGGAATGAATATGGAATTTGGAGTCTCTTGGGTAGGTGGATGGGTGGATGGTTGGTTTGTTGGTTGGTTTGTCTGTCTTGTGGTACTGGGGATCAAATGGGGGTGCTGTATCACTGGGCTACATCCCAGCCCTTTTCATTTTTCATTCTGAGACCGGGTCTCACTAAGTTGCCCAGGGTGGCCTCCAACCTTCAATCCCCCAGCCTCAGCCTCCTGAAGAGCTGGGACTACAGGTATGCACCACCACATCTGGCTCAGCCCTGCCTCGTACTGTTCTCGTTGGGCAAGCCACTTGACTCTGAACCTCATCTTCCCATCTTTAAAATGGGGGTATCTGGGTGTGGTGGAACACGTATCTGTAATCCTAGCACTCTGGAAGGCTGAGGCAGGAGATTCAAAAGTGCCAGCCCAGCCTGGGAAATTTAACAACTTATTAAGACCCTGTCTCAATATAAAAAATAAAAAGGGACTGGAGATACACCTCAGTGGTGGAGTGCCCCCATGTTTGATTCCCCAGTACCACAAAAGTAAAATAAAAAATACAAGCACTATGACTCATTTGGAAGGTTTACTGTAAGACTCAAAAATAGTCCTATTTGCAAAACCACTATACATTCTGCACATTACTTTTGATGTGTTCTTCTCCTTTAGTGACTTAAGCTCACTGGGTAACATTCCTAAACCACTGCACAATTTTCTTCCTCAGAACGTCTGTGTTCGGCCGGGCATGGTGGCGCACACCTGTAATCCCAGCACTGGAGAGGTGGAGGCAGGAGGATTGCTGAGAGTTTGAGGCCAGCCTGGGCTACATACTGAGTTCAAGGCCAGCCTGAATTGCATAGGGAGACCGTGTCTCAAAAAAAAAAAAAAAAAGAAATCTATATCCATGGAAACACCCAGAAAAAGTGACACTAAATACTTTTTTTTTTCCAGGTATCCATATTTCTAAAGGACAGAGTTCAGAATTCTAATGGTCGCTTTGTGTTGCCAGTGTCGGGGCCTGTTCCCTGGGGAACGAAAGTTCCCGGACTCATCAGGTGACTCCTTACCCATAAGTACCCCGCGGCTCTGAGGCGCTGGGAAAGCAGCCTGGGGACCACCACGCAGCGCGCGGCACGCAGAGCCCTTCTAGCTCTGCTCACCTCATCCTGTCGCAGCTCTTAAGCAGCTCAGAATCTAATACTGGCTTTGCCAGTTAGTGGAGGGATTCAGAGCAAACCACCTGGTTCCCTCGGATTCATTTCTCTCTGTGAAAGAGCTGCAGGAGGATAACGGTGCTCTGAAGTGCTCACGCAGCACTTGGCACATGACATGCGCTCCATGAACATTGTCCCTACTGCATTGTTCCTGTCTTCACAGTCAGCATCTTTTTTTTGTTTGCTTGCCTGGTTGATTGGTTGGTTTTGATTTTTTTAGACAGGGTCTTTCTTTGTAGCCCAGGCTGGCTTTAAACTCAGTATGTAACCCAAGCTGGCTTCAAACTCCCAGCAGTCCTCCTGCCTCAGCCTCTCAAGTGCTGGGATTATAGGTGTGTGCCAGTACATGCGGCTATATCTTTCTCTTGAAAGAGTGCATGAAATCCCTTTTCGTCCTGTAGTATAAAGAATAAGGAAGCATTAGTACCACCCACGCTTCAAGAGCACTCTATGATGTCCTGCTTTGCATTTTAGAATGTTCAACCACAAAGGTGAAGAAGTAAAGAAGATAGAATTCAAGCATGGTGGAGACTATGTCACTGCGCCCAAAGAAGGTTCTTTTGAACTTTATGGAGACCGGGTCTTGAAACTGGGAACTAACATGTAAGCAACTCCTCCCTCCCTAAAAGAAGGGAAGTCACTTAATTCAAAACAACCAACCTGACTTCTACTATGGAAGCCCCTGCTGACAACTGCAACCGTTCCATTCCCCCTTAGCTACAGTCTGTGCTGAAAGGGCACCCAAGACCTCCAGGATGACCCAACAGGTCGACAAGAAAGCTAGACTTAAACAGTCATGGAAGGCCCAGTTCATCCCAGGACTGAGGAGGCTGAGGCAGGAGGCTCGCCTCAAGTTCAAGGCCAGCCTGGGCTACATAGTGAGTTGGAGGCCAGCCTGCACTGTAAAGCGAGACTTTGCTTTTAAATAAAAAAATAAACAGCCATGAAAGAGATGTAGCCAAAGCTTCTGTTGCCGTGGAAATCTAAAGAGATACAGCTTCTACCTTTCTTTTCAGAGCCATGAATGACTGTCTTCAAGGCGAGGCCCTGCCCCACTGCTCCCCCGGGGATTTTTCTTTGGGAAGAAATAAAATATGAGTGGCTAACAGTTGTATCCCGTACTCATAGCACCTTTCTGGATGCCACTTAATATAACAAAAATAAAGGCTGTGACTACATGGCAAGCCTGAAGGCAGGCAGTGAGAAGCACTAGGTCATGTCCCAATTTTTTGTTGACGCCAGGTACAGTGCACATCGGCCTGTGGAAACCCACATGTCTGGAGCATCCAAGAACTTAGCCTCACGGACACAGGTGAGCAGTGTCTGCTTCCTCCCTTATTCTCGCTGCCTCTTTCAAGGCACAGAAATCTGCATGAGGGGCGGGGTGGGAACCTTAGATTTCAGAGCTAACCCACATTTTCCTCGTTATTTGCAGTCTTCTCCAGTCAGCCTTACAGGTTGGTAATTGTCACTTTTTGTGAAGCCTTCCAGGGATCTGACTAATTAGGTAATTTTAGGCTTGGCTCCACCACCATAATTAAGCGGGAACCACGGATCGAGGCATGTTAAATAGCACTGTACTGGTGTCATTAGGTTCCACGGTTACTGAGTGCAGCACTTGTGTGTGTGCTGACTGCTAAATGTCCCATTTGCATGTGTTCCTATCTAGTGATGTGGTACCTAAGTTCCAAATAGAGTTTTCATTTCTCTGGATCCCAGCTTTGTAAATCCTCACTAACTAGCTACAGCTAACTATAGGCCAAATCATGGAAGAGTCAGTTATTCAGCAGACGTGTAGCAAACTGCTCTCTAGGTACCAGGGACACAGGTGGCGTAAATGTGGTCCCAGCTGGAAGGGGCTTCGAGTCCCCTGGAGAAGACAGCGGTAGGAGAAGTAAGTCTAACGAGGTGGGCGGTGAGCGCACTGAGTGTTCTGCGCCAGCACACTTGTTCTGTCCGGCAGGGTGGATGCTAAGGGACAGGGAGTGTCCAGAAGGCTTTTCTCCAGGCGCTGCGGCGCACACCTGGGATCCCAGCACTGAGGCTAAGGCAGGAGGATTGCAGGGAGCTCAAGGCCACCCTGGGCTACGTGGTGAAACCCTGTCTCCAGAAACAAACAACAACAAGATGATTTTTCAGGGGAGCTGATACTGAAGCAGGGTTTTCGAGTGTGTAAAATACTAACCAGGAGGGGATGAGACAGTGTTGTGCAGCCTGAGTGACAAAGTGACCAGAAGCAAGAGGGCAGCGGAGCACGGGGGAGCCGTGTAGCTACATGGCCAGGTCATAGCGTAACTGAGGCAGGTGCCAGAGATTCCACTGCACAGAGACATGGGGCCCGATTTTGGAGGCTGGGGGTTAAACAACTTGACTGTGTTCTTTAGACAGGAAGTACAGGGGTTTGTTTCCAGCAAGAGAGAAATGAGACAAGAATTGTCTTTTGATCGACGTTTAGAGAGAGCCAGGTAGGAAGAAAGAGAGGGAGGGCACCGGCTAAGGGGACTGAGGACAGGCGCAGAGGGCGTGGCCTCGAGGACATGTTTGCAGCTGTCACCACCAGAGGGCGGTGTGGGCGCTCCTCCAGCATGGTGCCTTTGGACCCAGTGACTTGCCTGGGGCTTCTGGTACCCGTGGGGGAACTGAGTCCTCCGAAGAGGAAGCACTGCTGTTCTCCCTTCAGAGGGAAGGTAGTCTGAGGAGAAGTGTGATCCCCGGGCACCACACTCATTTCGAAAGTAGGAGCATCTCCAGTTTGCGGCACTGCTAGATTCTTTTTTGCTGCTAACGCAGATTATTTTCTCTTTTGGCTCAGCCTGCTTTCTACACTTTAGTTGGGCCCAGAAATCACTGGAACAGTTGTTGTGTTACCTTGTGTTATAAAATCTCCCTAGGTCTCAGGAGTCTTTGCAGGAAGTGTGAACATGTTCGTGTGGCTACAAATCCTGAAATTGTTTCCACAGAAAAGCATTGCTCCAAATCCACTTGCTAAAGAAGAGCTGAATTTCCTGGCTAGGCTAATGGGAGGAATGGAGATTAAGAAACCCAGCGGCCCTGAACCAGGATTCCGGTTGAATCTCTTTACTACTGATGAAGAAGAGGAGTATGTTTCAGCCCTGTTCATTTTTTGTTTGTTTTTGTCTTTTTGAGGCAGGGTCTCGCTATGCAGTTCAGGCGGGCCTCGAGCTCACTCTGTTGTACCCCAGGCTGGTCTTGAACTCCCACCGATCCTCCTGCCTCAGCCTCTATGAGTGCTGGTATTGCAGGCATGTGCCACCACGCCCAGCTTCAACCCTGTTCTTTAAAGACATCTGTAGAAATCCTAAGTGTTTAAACATAACGATTCTGAATCAGTGATACATATAATAGAAGATTGGGCTGGGGATATAGCTCAGGGGTATAAGTGCCAGCCTGGCAAGCGCAAGGTCCTCAGTTTGATTCCCAGTACCAAAAAAAAGTAATACAGACGATCACAAATGAAATACCAGCAAACTCAGCTGAGCTATATCCCTGGCCCTCTACAAGATCAGCCCAGCGGAATATGAGTTTTCTGTATGTGTGTGTGTGTCTCTCTCTCTTTTTTTTTTTTTTTTTTTTTTTTTGGTACTGAGAATTGAACTCAATACCTTGCACTTTCCAGGCAGCTGCTTATGCGGCTGAAGTACCAGCAAATTTAATATCCTGGTTAAAGAGGTTCCCCAGGATTAGATGGCCTAAATCTTCCAGAGCCATTCAAAAGGAGTGCTAACCAGCCGTGAGGACACTCCTGTAATCCCAGCACCTGAGAGGCTGAGGCAGGAGGATCACAAGTTGGACAGCAGCTTAGACAATTAAGTGAGACCCTGTCATACAATAAAAACTAAAAAAGGTCTGGGGATGAAGCTCAGCGCAGGCCCTGGGTTTAATACCCAGGGCCATAAAAAAGGAAGAAGAAAAGAAAGAAGAAAGAAGTTGAAACCTGCTGTCCTTGAGGGTAAACAGCCTCACCAAAAACCAATAGCAGTAGTAATTCACCAAGATTTACATAGTGTTTTATAGTTTACAATGCACATCCTTATGTTTTTGTGATGCTGAAAATTGAACCTAAGGCCTTGTACTTGCTAGGCAAGTGCTCTACCACTGAGCTACATCCTCAGCCCCTTGTGCAGTCTTTGTTTTTAGTTTTGTTTTGTTTTGAATTTTTTAAGACAAGGTTTTACTATGTATCCCAGACCTCAAAAGCCTCAAAAGCACAGCAATCCTCCCGCCTCAGCCTCCTGACTGCTGGGATTATAGGCGTGTGCTACCATACCCAGCCCCCTACATACATTTGCATGCCTTACCTCATGTGATTCTCCCCACAACCAAGGATTTGAAGTACAGGCTGCCTTCTATTTACCCACTTACTAAAGGAAGTTCTGCCATTTGCTTCCTTTTTTTTTTATTGTCTTTTTGAGACAAGGTTTCACTATGCACTTGAGGCTGGCCTTGAACTCACTTTGTAGCCCAGGCTGGTCTCAAACTCACAGCAATCCTCCTGCCTCAGCCTCCCGAGTACTGGGATTACAGGCGTGCGCCACCATGCCCGGCCCATTCCATTTGCTTCCACATGGCAAGTAGTACGCTATGTGCTGGGGACAGAGAGTCAGAGGGCAAGACCTAGCTCCTGTCCTTCCCACACTTGCGGCTTAATGTGAGAATGGAGGACATAAGTCCTTCCAGGGCCGTTTCATGAATGCTCTAACTTGGCACCATCCAGGTTCAGGGGTGCGCGTATGATCTGAATCTCAGAGTTTGCCAAGCAGAGGAGTTGAGAGTGTACAGAGACCCAGGGACAGAAACAGGCTTGACTTTTCTGGGAGCGCTGGTTGGAGATGGGACAGAAAGGTGAAGGGCAACAGCAAAACGAGACAGAAAAAACAGGCTGGCAAAGTGTGAAAGGGCAGCTTGCCCTGCTGTGAGGGAGAAACCCTAACCCTGAACCCATTTCTTTACTGTCTTGTCCAGACACGCGGCGCGCTCCAGGCCAGAAGAATTAGCCTATGAAGTTATCAACATACAAGCTACACAGGTACTTACAGAGGGTCTCATGGGATCTAATCCTTTTTTTTTTTTTTTTGCTTTTTGAGACAAGGTCTCACTATGCAGTCCAGGCTGGCCTTGTACTCACTGTGTAGTCCAGGCTGGCTTAGAACTCACAGTGATCCTCCTGCCTCAGCCTCCAAGTGCTGGGATTATAGGCCTGGGCCACCACGCCAGACACAGGGTCTAATCTTATTCCTCCCCTCACCTTATAGTAACCTTGAACTTCAAAGACCCCCTTCTCTCTAATCAGACTATAACTACTGTCCGTATTCTGACAAACAGGTGAGCAACTGAAATACATGCCAATGAGGGGACCAATACCTGCTAGTACCTGCTGCCCACAGCTGCAGTCCTCCTGGAACTGGACACGGCCTCTTCATCCCTCCCCCCTCTGGTTTCTCCAACAGGACCCGCAGCGGAATGAAGAGCTGGCTCGGATCATGGGAGAGCTCGAGATCACAGAGCAGCCAAGGCAGAGCACCAGCAAAGGGGATGATCTGCTCGCCATGATGGATGAGTTATAGCTGTGCTGACGGGGCGCAGCCTGGCCCACCGCCCTGGGGACCGAAAACTCCAGGGTCTACAACGATGCTGCTAGTTTTTCACTGAGCAAGGCCATTACCTCTAGCTCCTGCTTATGTTGTAACAAACTGGTTTTCCCCAGAGAGTACACTTCCCCGAAGACACACATGCGCTTGTCTTTTCAGCCAAATACATTTGGACTCACAAACTGCACTTCTCCATTTAGTCCTCCTTCTGTGGCAACCATGCAGAACCTCCTGGGTGGGGAGTTGAGCCTCAGACACTCCCATTAGCCTTCTCAGGTTTGCGGCCTGCAGGGACCCGTACCTCACAGGTGCCTGTAAGTCATAACAAAGCATCAGTGTTTGCTGGGATGTGCTCTGCCTTATAGGTAAACTGGACATCAGAAGGCAGTGGCTTCGGTCTGTCAGGGCCCAGCTTGGGTGGCCCTCCTCCCCTTGGCACACCAGAACTGCCCTCTCCCAGAGGCAGACTGGGTAAGCCAGGCCGTGGCAGGGCACGTGGGGTGTGTATTTGTGTGCACACATCCCCATCTGTGCATATGGCCATATGGTGTGCTAGCCCGCCAGACACCTGGCCTGATGTGCTGTGACATCTGTCTGCTCCGCGTCACCTTTGGTCATTGGGCAGAGCCTTAGGCTAGCGGTGTGGGAGACATGAGCGGGGTGCCACTTCCTCTTCCGTGCACCAGCAGAGCCACTTCTCTTGGGACCCGTGGGAACTATCTCAGGCCAGGGCTGCCGCAGGGTTTCTGGAAGGAGCAGCAGCCCTGCACAAATGCTCCCTCCCAGGGCTGAGGAACCCGTGGGCACAGGGCCAGCCACCGCCCAGAGATCAGGGTCCATTCAGTCCCACGGAAGGAACAGCTGGAAAGCCAGTGAGTAGAAGTAAAACTCAGCTCAGCAGGTCATTCCCTGAAATGGGGCCAGCTGCAGGGACCACTAAGGCCTCCACATCCTATAAAGGGTAGGGTATAGTTCTGGAATGGGAGGGCAGGGAAGCTATCCTAGGATTTGGATACACAGAAGTAAATTGCTAGATAAATTTAGTTTGCTTCCAGACCACTAAAGTTGGGCTAGGAATATAGCTCAGTGGAATAAGCACTTGCCTAGCAAGCGCAGGGTCCTGAGTTTGATCCCCAGTACTGCAAAAAAAATAGACCACTAAAGTTATACTTCTTGGCTGGAACTGGTGGCACATATCTGTAATCCCAGCACTTGAGGAGGCTGAGGCAGGATAATGGCCAGCTCAATCCCAGCCTGGGTAACTTAGCAACTTAGCAAGACTCTGCCTCAAAAATAAAAACTAAAAAGTGCTAGGGATGTACCTCTGTGTAGAAGCCCTAGGCTCAATCCCTGGTATCACAATGAATTAATTAAAATTTAAAATTAAATAAAAAATAAGTAGTTACAAATAAAGTTACACTTCCTTACCTATAAAGACACCTGCTCTCCACCACAAAACAGTTCTGTTAGGAGGGGAAGCTTCTCACTGCAAAATGCCTGCTGCGAGGTACCAAGCACCTTCTGTTAAGTGCACTGTAAGTAATCCGGCCGGCAGCCAGGACCTGACAGGGACGGGAAGGGAAAAATTCCGTGCTGCCCAGGGCTGGCACCCTTCATGCTGTCCCAGTCACGAGCTTCCCTGCCCAGATCTGGACAGTGGGCCGCCAGGTGCCTGGGAGCAGCAGCCCCGTGCCCCCACCTGTCCCAGCGCATTGCGGGTGACTTCCAACGTGACTGTCCCCTGGCGAAATAAACAAGATACAGATCTCTGTGATGAGGTAAGCGTGGAGTTTCGTGTCTTGAGACTTGCACAATATTGAGAAAAACAGGTTTATATGTATGGTGGCTGAGAGCATCCAGAGAACGCATGGACAGTGGGAAGAAACCACACGTGCACGTGGAAGGAGTGAAGGCAGGGGCTGCGGAGAGAACTGGGGCAGAGTGCCTGCTGAGCGTGCGCGAGGCCTGGTTCCAGTCCCCAATGCTGCAAAACAAAGTAGGGATTCCTCCACCCAAAGTGTAGGCTAAGCCCTAACAACGCAACAGTGTTCATTTAAAATCAGGCCAAAAGAGTACAAGGGTCTCATACAACAGTGCCCAGTACCCTTCAGGGGAAGGGCCTGTGGTTAGGATCCCTGCCCCAAATTCACCATGTCACCTTGAGCCAGTTATCCTCACCAAGCCGCAGCCTCCTGAGCCATAAGGAAGAAGACTCAGGTCAGTGACTCCAGCCCAGCTGGCCCCAGAGAGGTTAGAGTACAGGCCCTGCCCCAGGTGGGACCAGAGACAGGGTTTGCCATACCCCATGCTCTGGAGAGCAGCTCCTGTCCTTCAGCTTTACTGTGACTATGACTTCTCTTCAAGCAAGTTGCAAACTGTTGTTCTTAGAGGGTCGAGAGTTATGTGAGGCAAAGCTCTGGAAAGATCAAAGGACTTTAATGGCTCCCAGAAGAAAGCAGTAATAAAAATCAAGAGTGAAGGAAGAAGGAAAAAAAAGAGAAATTAATTGCTCCTTTAATTCTAAGAGAAAAGTCAGCTGGGTGTGGTGACACAGGGCTGTAATTCCAGCACTCAGGAGGCTGAGGCAGGAGGATCACTGTGAGTTCGAGACCAGCCTGGGCTACAAAGTGAGCTCAACGCCAGCCTGAACTGCATAGCAAGACCTTGTCTCAGAAAAAAAAGAGGAAAGTCATCCCATGTAGTCCACATAAGCATCTAACAACTTCAAAGGTAAAAATCACTTTTTTCCTTAGATGCAAATCCCAGGAGAACGATTTTAGCATGACAATTCCAGAGGTACCAGGCTCCACACCGGTCAGATGCCCTCAGTCTGTGTCTTCCTAATCAACTTTGTCACTGTGATTTATATGCAGTATAATTATAGCAACACTGTCCAGCCACAGGGAACCATTAGAAAGAAATGCAAATTTTTAGAACATATATAGATTTAGCATAACCTCAAATCTTTTTGTGTGTTTGGTTACATTTTTCGCTTTTGCTTTTTTGAGACAGGGTCTTGCTATGTAATTCAGGCTGGCCTTGAACTCATGATGTAACCCAGGCTGACCTCAAACTCTTGACAATCCTCCTGCCTCAGTCTCCTAAATGCTGGGATTATATGTGTCCACCACAATGCCCAGTTTATAATCTCAAATGTTAAAGATTCAAAGTCTAAAAACTAAGCTGGGCAGGGTGGCATATGTCTGTAAGCCCAGCTGCTTGGAACCTTGAGGTAGAACAGTGAATTCTAGGCCAGTATGGGGAACTTTTCTGTCTCAAGAAAGAAAAACTGAAAATGAGTCTAACCTTTACCTGCCTCTTACTCCCTTTAAATAACTTGTCCCTTGGATAACTTCTGAGCAGCTAAACTCCTGGAAAGTGGAGCAGAGGAGTTACTAGAAAGAGCTGGAGTAAGGCAGCCACTCCATGGTTGGCTGTTCCTGGCATAGCTTGAGATGTGTGTGGGGTAAACTCTCAGAAGGAAAAGGGCTGTTTTTCAAGTGAGACTGCCAAGATGCACTCCAAGGGCCGCCGGAAATGATTTTGGATTAGTTGATTGCCTCAGCACCCCCTACTGACACCACATATTTCACTGGGGGCCCGTTTTCTATTCCTTATCCTAACACACAAACACCCATTCCTGACCCTGGCCCCGGCGCTGATCCCAGTGTTCAACACGCCCTGCATGCTTAGTCTGCATTCTTCTGCAGATTGTTTTGCATCACTTCTGCCCACAGCTGTGACCTTGAACTCTGACCTCTGCTGCTGCCCCTCTCCACCTGTACTGCAGGCTAAGTCACTTGATGTCCCCCCTCACTTCACACCTCAGAGTCTAAAGCTGAAGTAACTGTTTTTCATCTTTTTTGTTTGTTTTGTTTTGTTTTGGGGGGATTTTGTTTTTGTTTTTGTCTTTTTGAGACAAGGTCTCACTATGCAGTTCAGGCTGGCCTTAAGCTCACTTTGCAGCCCAGGCTGGTCTCGAACTCAGGATGATCCTCCTGCCTCAGCCTCCCAAGTTCTGGGATTACAGGCATGCATCACCACGCCCGGCCTGAAATCATTTTTTAATTAATATATTTACTTCACTTTGAAAATGCATGAAGAAGCCAAATGTGGTGGTGTGTACCTATAATCCCCAAACTTAAAAGACTGAGGCAAGAAGATCACTGGAGCCCAAGAGTTTGAGGCCAGCCTAGACAACTTAGTGACAGACCCTGTCTCAAAATGGGAAAGGGAGGGAAAAGGATTAAGAAAAAGAAACAAGGGGCTGGGGATATAGCTCAGTGGAATAAGCGCCTGCCTAGCAAGCGCAGGGTCCTGAGTTCGATCCCCAGTACCGCAAAAAAAAAAAAGAAAGAAAGAGACAAGCTGAATTACGTACATAAACTCACTCCTCAAAACGATTGTAAACTGCATGTACTGCAAAGATATAGTAAAATTTTAAATGTAAAGAAAAGAAGGACTGCAATCTCACTGAGTGTGAAGATTCTGGGTTTAATCCCCAGTGCAGAAAGAAACGAAAAGAAAGACAGGAAGCAAGAAAGAAAGGAGGAAAGAAAGAGAAAAGAGAAAAAGAAAAAGAAACCGACTCTAGCACTTCGAATACAAAGGGAGCCGAGTACCCTGCCATGTACAGTACCTATAATCCCAGCTACTCAGGAAGCTGAGGCAGGGGGATAAATTCCAGACCCATCTAGGCAATTTAGCAAGATCTTATCTTTTTTGTATTTGTGTATTTGTCGTTTTGTTCTGTTTTATTCTTTGTTTTTTTGAGACAGGGTCTCGCTATGTAATTGAGGCCTCAAATTCACATTGATCCTCCGGCCTCAGTCTCCTGAGCGCTGGGCTTACAGCCACGTGCCTGTTTTTGTCTTCATTTGTTTGTTGGAGATAGGGTCTCACTATGTAGTTCAGGCTGCCCTTATGTACCCCAGCCTGGCCTCAAACTCACGGTAATCTTGCTGCTTCAGCCTCCTGACGTTACAAGCATGCACTACCACACCTAAGACCTTGTCTTTAAAAACAAACAAACAAACAGGCTAGGGTGTAGTTCACGGTAGAGCCATTACTTGCCTAGCAGCAAGTGCGAAACCCTGTGCTCACACCCCGTGCTGAGAAGGAAGGGAAGAAATTTACTGGCAGGGCTTCAGGCAGCTTGAAGATTTTTCTGGAAGACTAGAGACCCTCAGAAAGAAACCAGGAAGGGTAAGAGGTGGAGAAAGATCCTAGCACCAGGAATAATGCACCCAGTTACACAGATACTAGGACAGAGTCAAGAGACCCTGCTGGCTTGTGTCACTTGCTCTGGATTTAAAGATGATAATGGCTGAGTGTAGGTCATAAGCCCATACTAGAGCTCACACAGTTCAAAGACAGTATCTATCTTGCCTTTAAATCATCTGCTGTGGGAAGCAGAACCTCACCTTAAGTTCCCACACATGTAAGAAGCATGTCCTGAGCCTTTCTCCTCAGCAACCCACACGAGCTCTGCTGCGTGCAGAGAAGCCTCTGGCAAGTCCCTAACCCCACTCCTCTGGATACCCAGCATGGTCCTCCTTCCACCCACATTCCAGATGGGATTGGCCTCCAGGAACTCAGACTGGCACTTTTTTAGGTCTTTAATGTCTATTCCTCCCTCCTATTCCCACTGTCCATTTAGGTTCCTGCCCCTGTCTCACACTTAGAAAATTAGTGTTCTTCATGCAATTGTGGTTTATGGTGTGAAGCATTTGGGCCTCCTAAAGTTTTGTTTCTGTCCCAACACTAGACCAGTAAAGAGGGTAAGGTTTACATAAAAATTATAGCTAACCTGGCCAGGCGTGGGGGCACACACATGTAATCCCAGCACTTGTGAGACTGAGACAGGAGGATCACTCTGAGTTCAGTGTCAGCCTAGGCTAGATACTGAGTTCAAGGCCAGCCTGGATTACACAGCAAGACCCTGTCTTGAAAAACAACAAAAAATAAAACTATGGTGAATCTGCATGCAACACGCCAACAAAGAGAAATGCAAACATATGCTCTGGGAATCAGAGACATCACTCCACCTGCAGTGACCACTTACTTCAAAAAGACGTGGTGATCCAGCTGGGCTTCCCAGAAGAGATTGGATTTACCATCCAAAGATAAATAAGGAAGAAGCCAAGGCAGATGGTGTAGGAAGGCCAAAGCAGAGGAGCGTCCGCATCTGAAGACTGCTGAGGGGCTAAGTCTTACCAGACCAAGTTTCAGATTTTAGTGTGCGCTGTTAGAGGTGCATACTCCTGGGCTCCCACTCAGAGCCTGAATGTCTGGAGTCTGATCTAGCAAGCATTTCAGATCACGCTGAGACAAATGGTTCCCAGGCTGTACTTTACAATACACTGACTGGAGAGTTTGGGTAGAAAACCTGAGACCCAGCTGGAAGCCAGATGGGAATCTGATCACAGAAAGCCTTAAAGTGTCAGCAGCAGAGCTTTTATTCTACTAATTTCAAGTGTTCTTAGTATTTAAATGGTAAGATCAGTTAGCAGGTAAGTGATAGGATCTGAACTGCACTTTGAGTCTGTTGGCAAAGAATTGTAAGAGACACGAAGACCAGTGAGAGAGTTTGTATAAGGATTTTTTTTTTTTTTTTTGTACAGGGAATCAAACTCAAGACCTTGCACTTGCCAGGGAGGTGCTGTGTCACTGAGCTATGTCTCTGGCCCAGTGTAAGGAATTAAATGAGATTTTTTTTTCTGTCTTTTTGAGACAGGGTCCGGCTATGCAGTTCAGGCTGGCCTTGAGCTCACTTTGTAGACCAGGCTGGTCTGGAACTTGTGACGATCCTCCTGCCTCAGCCTCCTGAGTGCTGGGATTACAGGCATGCACCACCACACCCGGCCACGAGAAAAGGGTTGTTCAGTAGGATGGAAGGAGTTGGAATAAGAAATTGGGCATGGTGGAGCACACCTATATACCAGCACTTTGGGCAGCTGAGGCAGGAGGATCACAAGTTTGATTCCACCACCAGCGATTTAAATTTAGCAAGACTCTGGCTCAAAATAAAACAAATTTGAAAATGTTCTGGGGATGTAGCTCAGTGCAAAGGCCCTGTATTCAGTCCCTAGTGCCGCAAAAGAAATGATTTAAAAAACAGAAATGATAGAAAGTTGTCAAGCTTACCCAGGGTACCCAACTTTAGGTAGTTGAAAATGGTGGTAGCAGCCACAGAAATGAGAAAATTCAGAGGGACAACTGCTTTGGGAGGGACTTGGATGAATATGTATTACAGACATGTTAAATTTCAAGTACCAGTAAGACGGGAATAAGCCACAGATACTTAGTAAAAGGAGATTTGTACAAGTCTGGGCTAGAAACATAGATGTGGGATTCAGCAATGATACAGAAGACAACATGGAGATAAGATATGGAAACCAGAGGAAAACCTGATAAAACCTCTAGCTTCAGCTCTGTCATTAGTTTTAGAGGTCACATAGCTAAGCAGTACACTCCCATTAACTGCTACCAGTAACACCTCTCACACATGGGCCTGATGACAATTGCTTACACTGTCTTTCAGAAACTTGGGAGTTAACTCAAACCAGTTGAAACCTTGACTTGGGCCTGTGCAAGTGTCTAATGGGTGCCGTTTGGCTGTCAGAAGGCCAAAAACACCCTCAGAGCACACTAATGCTGCCATTTTGTGAACATGCATCCAATAAAGAGAAGTTTGATTAGGTACATAGAGATCACTAAATAACTTAATTCCAGTCACCTAGAATTTTCCTTGTGCCTCACATCACCCTGTTTTTATTTTGCTACCTAAGGACTTCAGACTGAACTACAAAACTGCTCAGGCTGGGCTCAAACTTTCAATCCTCCTACCTCAGCCTCCCAGAGTGCTGGGATTGCAGGTGTGTGCCACCATGCCTAATTTTTTAAAATAGGGAAGGAAGGAAAGAAGGGAGGAAGGAAGAAGGGAAGGAGGGAAGGAAGGAAAGGAAAGGAAGGAAAGGAAGGAAGAAGAAAGAAAAAGAAGGAAGGGAGAGAAAGAAAAGGAAGGAAAGAAACAAAGATAGGAAAAAGAGAAAGACAGGAAGGACGGCAGGCAGGCTGGTGACGTAGCTCAGTGGTTTAGTGCTTGCCTCTCATGTGGTAGACACTCAATCCCGTCAGGAGGGGAAAGGGAGGAGAGAGGTGCGCTCCTTTGCCAGTCTGTCACTGCGCTCCTGCTATTACATAAGGAAACTGAAGCAGAGAGGAAAACTAATTTGCTTTAAGTGATAGTCATCACAGGGCAGATTTGAATCTAGGTTTCTGCACTTCTAACCACGAAATCCGAGCTTTCTCACCGTGGCTTACAAAGTCCTAATAGCTAGGGCTCCTTTCTCTGGGGCATCTTTTTTTTTTTTTTTTTTTTTTTTGCCTTTTTGCCTTTTTGCGACAGGATCTCGCTATTCAGTTCAGGCTGGCCTTGAGCTCACTTTGTAGCCCAGGCTGGTCTCGAACTCACAACCATCCTCCCTCCTCAGCCTCCCAGGAGTGCTAGGGTAACAGGCGTGTGCCACCACGCCCGGTTTTGGGGCATCTTTGATACACTGCTCTCCCAGCCTTAGTAGCCTTTCCGTTTGTCCCACTGTCAAGGTCCTTTCCACAAGCTCCTCCATATAAACAGTGCCTCTAATCCCAAAGGCACGCCTACTTCCGCTCTAGTTCCATGTCATTCACTTCAGCTCAAATGTAACCTCCTCCTGATCTTCCAATAAAAGGTTACCCAGTCACTATGACACCACACTGAAGAGCGTTTATCCTATTTTCCTGGTTTTTCTCTCTCATCCTGCGGCGCCATCAGTTCAGACAACCACCAGCTCCTGATCGAGGGGTCTACACCCGGAGCCTGGGAAGGACCTTAGTTCTAGATGAATCCCTCACTGAGCATGCGCCGAGGCGAGCAGAGGGATTCCTGGAGGTTGTAGTCCGTGACCGCTTGTCTGACGCTCTGCGTGCTCTTGGCGCGAAGCTTCCTGGGAGTTGTAGTCTGTGGTCTAGCTCCCGCGAGGACGCGGCCCGACGCACAGACGCGCTCAGTGTTACGGTCTGCGGCGGCTGGCGTTCCCATGGCTTGTCAGCGAGGTGGTGGTGGCGCGAAGCAACACAGCTAGGAGCTGGCGGGCGTCGGTGGAAACGCGGGCGCGCGAAGAGAAGGAATCTGGCGTGGTGGGTCCGGGTCGGCAGAGCGCGGAGAGCCTGAGAGGCATCTTCTCCCCCATTTGCAGAGTGGCTCCTCCCCCGACACCCGTTCGCGCTGCTCCGCGCGCAGAGGGGCCTCTGTATCCCCATTTCACCCGTGGGGCTATAGGCGCGAGGAAACCAAAGACTGGCTCAAGTTCTCTCACTGCTAGGAAGTGGCAGAGCCTGTCCCAGAGCCCGGGCCTGCCTCGAGGTCCAGTACCTGCGCTTTGCAGTCACAGCGCGCCCGAAAATATTTGCTGGATCATTCTTAGGTGTAAGGCTGGGGGCGGGGGTCCTTAGACCCTTCCCAGGACCCAGCTCCCCCAACCCCTCGCAGTGATGTCACGCTTAATGCCATCGCACAGAGCCTTGCGACTGTGAATGCGGTCTTGAGAGAAAGTATCACCACTTTTGACTCAGGGCCTGAAAATAAGATATAGATGAGACAGTTATTTGAATCAAGGGTCAAGGCGTGTTGAAAGCAAAGGAAAGTGGCCTTGCTGTAGAGAACTTCTAGTGGTCCTTATTTAGCCTGTAGTTTAACAAGTGAAACAGTTTCAGAGACTAAGAAACTGTCCTACAGAGTTCGATGTGAACTGGGAATTCCAACCTAGGTTTTCAGTTCTCTCCCTTCAAAACCTGTGTACTATACTGTGTACACTACCTGTTTTCAGTTATCTAAAAGTTTACTTACATAGCAATTGTGTGGTGTAGGCCACTCGCAGTGTGGGCCTCTTGGCAACATTAGCTTCATCTGGTAACTTGGGTCCTTTGCACATTCCTGGGCTCCCAACGCAGATCCTGAGTCAGGAACTGGGAGTGGGGCTCAGCAATCTGTGATCTAACAAGCCCTCTAGGTGAGTCTAATGCGTACTATCATTTGGAATTTTGTTTTTGTTGTGCAGAATTGAGGGTTGAACTCAGGGTCTTTACACTAAGCTATATTCCCAGTTTTATTTGCTCTCCTAAAAGGTTGGCCTTTTTAACTTTTTTTTTTTTTTTTTTTTTTGCAGTACTGGGGATCGAACTCAGGACCCTGCGCTTGCTAGGCAAGCGCTTATTCCACTGAGCTATATCCCCAGCCCCAAGGTTGGCCTTTTTAAAAATTTTTATTTTTAGCCAAGCATGGTGGTGCACACCTGTAATCCCAGCACTGGGGAGTGTGAGGCAAGAGAATTGTTACGAGTTCCAGATGAGCCTGGGCTACAAAGTGAGCTCAAGGCCACCCTGAACTGCATAGTGAGACCCTGTCTGAAAAAGTGGCAAAAAAATTTTTTTTTAATTAAAAAATAAAAATTTTTATTAGCACGTTTTAGTACATAATGATTACATTTATCATGGGGAGTTGGCTCATGTATATGACAAGTCTTAATTCTTTTTGTTTCTTCTCCCCCTTCCCACCATCATTTTTATTTTCTGAAACTGAATCTCATTGAATGGTTAAGTTGCCCAGGCTGGACTCAAATTTTTTATCTTCCTGTCTCAGCCTCCCAGAGTGCTGGGATCATAGGCATGTACCACCACATCCTCCTGATTTCCAAATTTTAACATGCATCTAATTCACGTAGGGGTCAGGTTCTGTTCCAGTAGGTCTGGAGAGAGACCCAAAATTGTTTGTTTCCTCTTGAGACAAGGTTTCCCTTTGTAGTGCAGGCTGGCCTTGAACTCATTATGTAGCCCAGGCTGGCTTCCTACTCACTGTGATCCTCCTGCCTTAGCCTCTGGAATGCTGGGATTTTAGGTGTGCACCACCAAGCTTTTGTATTTCTAACAATTTCCCTGGGGATTGCAGCCCATAGAGCACATTTTGAGTACCAAGGATGTAAACTACTTTAGGGCAGTGGTTCTTAAGCTTGTCAGCACGTTAGAATTACCTGCGGAGCTCTTAAATTTGGGATAATGTGGGCCTTACCCCCCTAACTAAATAAGTGAGAATCTCAGAGGTGTGGAAACCAGGTAAAAATTCCCCAGGTTGGCCAGGGGTAGTGGCACATGTCTGTAATCCCAGCCCAGGGGAAGGGTAGGCTGAGGCAAGAGGATTGCCACAGTTGGAGGCCAGCCTGGAATACATACTAAGACCTGTCTCAAAAAAAGAAGAAGGAAAAAAAAACCTCAGCCAGGCATGATGGCACACCCTGTAGTCCCAGCGCTTGGGAGACAGGCAGCAGGGTCGTTGCAAGTTCGAGACCAGCCTGGGCTACAAAGTGAGCTCAAGGCCAACCTGAACTTCATAGCCAGACCCTGTCTCAAAAAGACAAAAAACAAACAAACAAACAAACAAAAAAACCACCTCACTTCATGAAGTTATTCTAATGGCTCAGAACCATTAGTGTGAGATTCAAGGTTAGGCAGCTATGGATTTGAATCCTACCACCTCATTTAGCAATGATGTGATCCTGGGAAAGTTGTAAGAATCATTTAGTCTGTCCTTGCCATATTTTCTCTATCTGAAGGCTGTAAGTAATCCTTAGCTTACAAAGTGACCTGGGAATACTATGAGATGTATATATGAAACCTGTGTCCACAGGGGCAAAAACTGGGGAGGTGCTCAGGCTTAGGAAGGTCGGTGCTGGGGATTTGAGAAGCTGGTGAGGGTGATTCTGCAGCGCAGCCCCCAGCCTGCTATAGCTCCCATCTGTATGCTTCTGCCCACAGCGAGCAGCCAGCCTGTGCGGAAGAATGGCAGTGAGCCACTCAGTGAAGGAGCGGACCATCTCCGAGAACAGCCTGATCATCCTGTTGCAGGGCCTTCAGGGGCAGGTGACCACTGTGGACCTACGGGATGAGAGTGTGGCCCACGGACGCATTGACAACGTCGACGCTTTCATGAACATCCGCCTGGCTAAGGTCACCTACACAGACCGCTGGGGGCATCGGGTCGAACTGGATGACCTGTTTGTAACAGGCCGAAATGTCCGCTATGTCCACATCCCAGATGACGTGAACATCACAGCCACCATTGAGCGACAGCTGCAGATCATCCATCGAGTGCGAAACTTCGGCAGCAAAGGCCAAGGCCGGCAGGAATTTCCCACCAAGAAGTATAAGTGAAACAGTTGCCTCAGCAAGTTGTAGCACCAATTCAGGTTCCTCCCGTGTTCTGGGCCAGCTCCTGCCCGCCTCCCAGCCTGGGACCTGCCATAGGACAGACATCACTCGCTACAGCTGCCTCTCACAGGGTTCTACCGCCCAGACTCACGTGAGGCCCGGAACCCTCTCTGTCTGGCTGTGACCTTGGGGTAGGTGACAATCCTCCTTTGGGATCATTTGTACCCAGATAGGATTTACTGATTTAGGAAATTTGTCAGGTAGTTTTCAGTTCTCTCCCAATAAGGGTTATTAGATGTCCTTGGCCTGAGTCACCCTAACTTCCCATTTCTCTTGTAATTGGGTTCATTTTCTCATAAAACCAAACTTGAGTACAAACAGATCCATGCCTTGTGCTTTCCCTTCTGGATGCTGCGCTTCCTATTGGTCTTATGTAGGAGGGGCTCATGGTTGGTCTCTAACTGGGCTACATGTTGGAGTCACACACACACACATACACACATACACTAGCTCAGATTCAGATTTAATTGGTATAGAGTGTGGCCCAAGCACTGGGACTTTTTTTTTTAATACTGGTATTTGAACCCAGAGCCTTTTTCCTAAGGTATATTGCCACTTATTTATATATTATTTTTAAATTTTTAGACAGGGTCTCACTAAGTTACTAAATTGCCCAACCTGGACTCAAACTTGTGATCCTCCTGCCTCAATCTGTCAGAGTGCTGGGATTATAGATGTGTACTACACTAAGACTGTTTTAAATATCCCAGAAACTCCAATATATAGGAAAGACAGAGAACTGTAGTCAGAGAATATTTTAGTGGGGTCAGGTGGAAGATACATTTCTATTCAGATACCTGTTAAAGAGGCAGTTAATCTCATTGCTGTTTCCTGAAGCAGAGAGGCTGGAATGTTCCTGGTCCTCCTCTTGGGTATAGGAGTTTAGCCAACAGCAAGAAATCAGCTATGGATTCTAAGTGTTCCGGCACTCAGGGTTAGAACCCAAATCTTAGTGATGGTTGCCCTACGCTCATTCTAAACCCACCACAGACAACCATCTTAGTGACAGTCGCTATGTCCTGTGGAACCAGAGTTTGTCAGATAGGCAGAGAGCACCTGCCAGGTGCCAGGGCCTTCTGGAGAGCATCTGTTATTCAATAATGACTGAACCTGTCTGGAGCTTATACTAAGGCAGAGAGAGAGGTGATCAGGAAGGACCAAGATGAAACTCAGCTGCCATGCTGCTGTGCCTGAGTTCTGAGTGAGGCAGGAACTCGGACCTTAAGGCACTCCGAATTCTTGAAAATTGAGAGAAGAGTGTTCATTTGACAATAATAATCGAGTCACTGCATTTGTGGCCTAGCTTAGTTTTTGTGGCCTAGCTTAGTTTTTGTGGCAGTGTTCTTGGACCATCTCATTAGAACCATTTGAGATGTATATAGAAAATGAATTTTTTAAAAAAAAAAGAAGAGGGGAAGGAAATGAACTTTCCTGACTGCCTCTGACTCCAAACTTCAACCAGAATATGGGGCCCAGGAATCTGCATTAGGAACAGCCACCCACCCTGACTCGTCTGCACACTGATGACCGGAAGTCCTGGGAGCCCCTCAACTCTTTGCCTTCAGGAGAGAACAGAGGGCCCCAGCAGGGAGAAAACCACTTCTCTGTGTTTCCGAGCCCCTCTGACTTAGGGAACCAATTTCACAAAGTGCTATGATTTATATCTAAAATGCCCCTCCCCCCAAAATAAAATGTTCCCCCCAAGGTTCATGCCCGCACAGGTGGCGGGACTTTGGGAAGGTGACTGGATCGTGGGGGCTTAGAGCTGGCTTGCTGTTAGGAGGTAGGGTCTGGTGAGAAGTGGTGGGTCGCTGGGAGTGTGGCCTTAACCACCGCCGCCGTGCCATGGGCTCTTTGTCCTCTGCCGCAACGCCTTGCCTTGAGCACACTGACTACAGACCGAGCCAAAACAAGCCTACTCAGAGTTGCAAGTATCAGGTATTGTGTCTCAGCAACAAGAAAGCAACTAAGACACAAGGTGAGCACAGGCAAAAGGAATGAGGGGCAGGTCCAGAAAGGAGGTTCACAGACCCCTCGGCAAGCGGGGACAGAGAGGATGAGCTGCAGAAGCGCACGTAGCAGCCTCCTCACTGACTTTTCCCATCCGTTTGCACATGTTTTTAGACTTGAAGAGGCTCCTGCTGGGGATTTAGCCTAGGAGTGGGGCAAAGGTCTGCTCTGAGCCTTAGAAGATGCACTGGGCTCTTCTCCCGCTTCATCGGGACCAGCCAGGGAAGTCGCAGAGTAAGGACACGTTCCTTAAGTGTCCTCTGCCAGACTCTACTAGGCCACCTGTCCTTGGGAAGGAAGGGAGCCAGGCCCTGCTGAGACACTTTCGCCAACACCTGGCTGAGAGCAGAGCTGACTGTAAGCCCTAAGGACATGTGTCTTTTGTAGTCCTGGATTGTGGATGGTTGGTCTCTAACTGGGCAAAGGCTTTCAAGGCCCAGGCTGAAAGCCAGGCATGGTGGCACACCCCTGTAATCCCAGCACTCAGGAGGCTGAGATGGGGGATCATTGCAAGTTCGAGACCAGCCTGGGCTACAAAGTGAGCTCAAGGCCAGCCTGAACTGCATAGTGAGACCCTGTCTCAAAAAGACAAAAAAAATTAAAAAAGAAAAAAAAAGGCCCAGGCTGAAGCCCAGAGTGCTCAGTGCCTTCCATCCTGTAGGAAGCTGGGAACTTCCTGACTGCTACTGGTCTGTTGTTTCAAAGCATTAAGTGTGTCTCAGACACACTGGTGACAACTGAAGGAACATCAAGATGGACAAGAGCCAGGCGCAATAGTATACAATATTCTGGGAGGCTGAGAGGGAAGGATCACAAGTTTGAGCCCAGCCTGAGCAATTTAGCAAGGCTCAGATTTAAAATTTAAAAAATATAAGCTGGGTGTGGTAGTGGCGCACACCTGTAATCCCTGCATAGAGAAGACTGAGGCAAAAGAACTGCAAATTTGAGTCCAGCCTGGGCTATGTAATGAGTTCAAGGCCAGTCTGAATTGCAGAATGAGACCCTGTCTCAGAAAACCAGTAAATAGGGCTGCTCAGTGGCACAAGCACCTGCCTGGCAAGCACAAGGTCCTGAGTTCGATCCCTGGTACTGAAAAGAATAAGTAATAAGTAAATACCCGAGTATGTTAGTAAGGCTGGGGATTTAACTCAGTGCAAAGGCCCTGGGTTCACTCCCCAATGGAGAGGCGGGGAGAAAGTGGACAAAGGCTTGCCCTCAGGTGTCTGACAGTCTATTGGGGGGACAGACAACAAACCGACAAAAATTTATACAGATGCTGTGAAGGAAATAAAAAGGGTCCTTTGAGAGAGTAACAGAAGTGGTTTCAGTTTTTAGAAAGTGGTCTGAGGAAGTGAAATTTAAAATTAAGGGGACTGCTATTTAAAGAGCCAGGGGAATCTGGATGTGGTGGCGCACACTTGTGATCCCAGCACTCAAGAGGCTGAGGCAGGAGGCTGAGGTGGGAGAATTGCCAAGAGTTTGAAGCCAGCCTGGGCTACATAGTGAGTCCAAGGCCAGCCTGAACTACAAGAGCCAGGGGGAAACAAAAGAAACTACCAGAACCAAAGTCCTGAGGAGGGGAAAGCTTAGGGGTTTAGCAGGGACCACAGTACCACTGTGACTATCACAGAACGGAGAGAGACAGGTGAAGTAGAGAAGTGGGGGCTGGGACAAATGGTACATTATAAGCAAGGAATGTAGCTGATTATAATTTTCTCTCTCTGCCCGTCCACCCTGGCCCTGCACATGATCTACAACCCCAGCTCCTGGTTGGAATCAATCAATCTTTCTTTCTTTTTCTTTCTTCCTTCCTTCCTCTCTCTTTCTTTCTCTTCCTCCTCTTCCTCTTCCTCTTTCTCCTTCTCCCCCTCCTGTTCTTCCTCTTCTTCCTTCTCTTTCTTCTTCTTTTTTTTTTTTTTTTTTGGCATTTTGAGACAGGATCCTACTATGTAGTCCAGGCTGGGCTGGAACTCATGGCAATGCTCCTGTATCAACTTCCTGTGTGCTAGGATCACAGGCTTGCACCATCACACCCAGTCTCCTGGTTGTCATTTCTGATATGTAGGAAATAGAACCTGAACTAACTCACACTGAGTTCCTGTTTCACCCATCCAGCCAGAGTAGCAGAAGCTCAGTGACAATCACTTCACAGTTCCCTGCATTTGCCTTGGGATTGTGTTTGAACTCAGAGGCACTTCCTTTCTAGGTGCCAGTACCCAGGAGGAGAAGAGTGGTCTGACGTGGTCAGCCAAGCACACCAGCACCCACAGATGTCCTCGTTTTATGTGTTTTTTGTCATCAGCTCTCAAAGGTTGCTGCTTCCTGCATTGCCTCTTCCTGACTAAAAGAACCCTATTTGTCACCTTTCAGGTGTTGCATTTTTCTTGTGTTTTCCCCAGGGTATGTCAGGCCCAGGAAATTCTTAGGTTTTAGGTTTGTTGGGCCCTGGTTTAGCCATGCACAGCATGGGCTGGGGATACAGCTCAGTGGCATAGTGCCTGCCTAGAAAGCACAAGATTGTGAGTTCAATTCCCAGCACCAAAAAAAAGCCATACACAGCACACAATTATAGAGCTCCATTTTTCTGAGGGTTATGATGCCTCCTTGGTGTCTCACCCTGGAAAACAACCAGAAAGCCATTTTATTTTTTGCTCACTGATCCAGAGACCCCACTCACAACCCCAGCAAGAGGTCCACGAAAAGCTACTGTTTTTGTCAGGGATCATCTTTTCAGCCCGACCCCGTTACACAGTTTTCTAAATTTGTTTCTGCACAGAAATTCTTCCCATTCCTCCCTGGAGGCTGGGATTTTGAAATAAAGGAGCTAAAAATGCACTCCGCAGTCTGTCATTTCCTTCATTTCCTGAAATAACAAATGTAGCATAACCTAGCTCTGTAAGAGAGGGGCCTATGGACACCAAGGAAAAGATGGAAAGCATTTCCTGTGGGCATTATCCCATCAGATTGTGTACTCTTCCTGACCCTTCCTGCAGCGTCAGCCAGCGTGAGGGCCCTGTGGGTGACAGAACCCCTAGAAGTTAGGGTGCTCAATTGGCACAGAGTAGCCCCTCTTTCCCTGTCCCCATTCCTGGATAGAATAATTCAGGGGTCTCTCATTTGAGGGAGGAGACTGCCAAGGCTCAGGAAAGCCAGGGAGTCAAGCCGCTGACATTGCAGATTTCCTAGAGACACAGCATGGCCAGCTCTCAGCATGGCCAAGCTGGTGGGGACTTACACCAGCTCAGTGAGCTCCAGTCTGGCATCTCTGCCTGAAGGGCCTCCAAGGATAGCAAGGATTCCTTGAATTCTCAGCAGTGTCTCAACAGAACCCAGAGAAACAGACTTAAATTGTGAAGAATGATAAGTAGACCTACTTTCTGTTCTGAGGTAGAATTATGCCAGCAGCATGGTGACTACACTGGCCTGTTGCTCCTGATCACGACCTCCAGTGGCTATAATTTAAGGCCATTATTAATAAAGAGGAAGAAATTACTTGATGCAAATTGTATGGCAGACAAAATTTACCAAATACAATCCTTGTATGGAGGAAAAATATTAAAAAGGGTCTTTAAAGGTGGAAAGGTTGGGAACTACTGGCACAGTCCAACTCCATCACTTTTTTTTTTTTTTTTTTGGTCTTTTTGAGACAGGGTCTCACTATGCAGTTCAGGCTGGCCTTCAGCTCACTTTGTAGCGCAGGCTGGTCTCAAACTCACCCACGATCCTCCTGCCTCAGCCTTCCAAGTGCTGGGATTACAGGCGTGCGCCACCATGCCCACCTTCATCACTTTACAGTTGAGAAAACTGTGAGGTCTGTAGAGAGAAAGGGGCTCTCCCTAGTTCCCGCGGTTAAGTTAGAGGCAGAATCCTAAGATGGATGTCATAATGGTGATCAGAATAGCTACTGCTTGTGTCATGCCCTGTACTAGGAACTCTTTATGCTCCTTGCAGGCAGAACTGCTATCTGGCATCACAGGGTCTCCATCATCAGTCTTTGAGGAGTGAAAGTAGTCTTGCTGTATCATCATAGTAACCTGATATCTTAACTGCCTCATTTTAGGTATACAAATAGACTCAGAGAAATGATTTGTTGAAGGGGAACAACAGAATGGGGATTTGAACTGAGATCTGCCAGGCCCCCCAACTCCATGTTTTGTTTGTTTCCAGTATTCAGGATTGAACCCGGGGCCTTTGCACCCAGCTATATCCCCATCCCTTCTTTTAAATTCTAAGACAAGGTGTTGCTAAATTGTACAATTGCCCAGGCTAGCTTTAAATTTGCAATCCTCCTGCTTTAGCTCCCCAGAGCACTGGGATTACAGATGTGCGCCACCACACCCAATCCAACTCTTATCATTTTAACTAAAATACTATCTGTTTCCCAGCCCTTTTTATTTTCAAGCTAGGGTCTTCCTATGTAGCCTAAGCTGGACTTGAACTCACAATGATCCTCCTACCTAAGCCTCCCAGGTACTGGGATTACAGGCATGTGCCGCAATGCCTGGAGCAGCACTCTGGACATTATACTGATGCCAGAATAAAGTTGGAGTTGTCTTTGCTCATTTTAGTTTTCATACCCAGCCACCGTGTGGGTCTGACACTCAAAATTTGCCATCCTGAGCCCTTGGGGCTTGCCCAAAGAAAGGCCAGAACACCAAAACAGCCAGTAAGAAGGGCTGGGCTTCAGAAGCCTGAAGAGGACCCCAGCGGTTGAGGATCTTTTCCTGTTTCTGTGACAGGCAGATCTGCCTCTTCTTCATCAAGGAACCATGTTATGTTGTTGTGACAAGTGTCACTTTGTTACGACAGCACTGTCTGCCAGTCAGCCAGGGTTGCAGAGAGAGGAAGTGTGTCATCACGTGTATCTGTGTCTCAGCCATCTCCTCATGTTAGTGTCCTGGTAACAGTTTTTCATTTCCTCTGACTGCCACCTTTACTTTCTGTTCATTATCTCTTCCACATTCTTTCTCTTCCTCCTTCTCTCCTTTGTTAAAATCCTATATTTGGAATCAGCAGAGAGTCTCTTGGGGGTGGGGTTGGCGGTGTCACTGCCAAGTGATTCATCTGGCTGATAGTTAGAGCCCTGGAAAACCCAGAATTCATTCTTGTCAGAGTCAAGGCTTCCGGAATCCCAGGGCTTCTCCCTTTGTCAAAGAGAGAAGCATGGAGGGCTGGGGCCTGACTTCTCCACGTCTGTCTGTTGGCCATCAACCTCACTGAGGCTCTGCCACTAAGGTGACACTTTCTGGGTCCTGTCACAATGATCCTATCAAGTATTATTTCAGCCTGGACAGGTGGGAAGTTCTGGGAACTTACACTTAGTTTTCCAGCTTGTAAGTGACATGGAGGGATTTAAATTCTAGCTTTTGGAAATCCACTGGATTCAAACTACAGGTTCAAATTACAGTCCTGCCATTATTAGCTGTGTGCCTCTGGACAGGTTACTTTGCCTCTCTGAGCCTTATCTGTAAACAGATGCCTAATGCTGGTGTCTCTGAAGTGCTTAACACAGTGGGTGGCACAACCATGGGACTGTTACTCAGCTCTATAAGCAGTTTAATGGGTACTAGGCATTCAGAGAGACAATGAAAAGGAAGGTGGTGGTGGGCAGCCAGACCTCCCACAGATCAGCCATCATGTCCAGGTACTGTTTGTGCAGAGATGACAAATTCACATACACATGAGTGGCTGGCCACACACCCTAAAACCCAGCAGTGCACACAGGCTTGGACACGTGTGCCTACACATGGATACAGAATGACCAGGGGACAGCTGGGAAGGCAGCTGAGAGTTAAAGTCACAAGCAGCAAGCATCCCTGCTTATTTCTCAGAGACAAAGGACCCGGGCTGTGGTCGCCAGTGCTGCGGCCAGAGCCCTTCTAGCTGCTTCTGCATGCCAGGGGGGAAGTCAGGCTCCCAGAGGCACCCCTGTGATTCACCAGCCTGATGCAATCCCTTTAAAGGGCTCATCTGCTGGTGCAAGAAGCTGATTCATGGAGGGCGTGGCTGCTGGAGGAGGAGAAGGGGATTGAAACTGTGGCCGGAGAGGCTTGGTTAGGTGACTGGAATCGTCACTAGGAACTCTCTCTTGTAAACCTCCCCGGTCAGGACTACCGGGATCTCCAAGTTGAAGCTGGCCATCTCAGGGTTTCTAAAGGGCCTAGAGAGGGCAATGAATTATCAGCGGTAAGATGGGAATGCCTGTCTTTTATTGAGCCTAACTGCAGAGCTTCCCGCACAGAGTTCCAGACTCCAAGAAATAGGCATCTAGGAAGTATCGCTTTTCTTATAAATAAACGATAGTTGGCCGATTTCCAGCAGCTGGAGTGTTCAACCCCAGCAGGGCACTGGCCGCGAGGTTCTGGGGCGTCAAGGTGGGGCGGCGCCTCCGTCCCAGCCTCAGGGCAGACATCGATTAACGGTAAGTACCGCCCCCATAAGTCTCGACCTCCAATAGTCTTATAGTTTACGGCCCAGGCCCCATTTTGAACCAATCAGCAATCTGATTCTGGCCTCTTGCCTGAAGGCTTCCGCCCATCGTCAAGATGGCCACCCAATCCGAGGGCTGTGGGGCCTCAGACGCAGCGAGGGGCGTGTCCGGGACGGGGCGGTGCTGCGGCCGGGCGGGGGGGCGGTGCGTCACTTCCGTTGTCAGGTGGCGGCGCCGCAGCCATGGAGGGAGGCGGCGGCGGCGGCTCGGGTGGCTGCGCTGGGAGGCGGCGGTAAGCGGCTCCCACGCCCCCGGCCCGGCCCCGGCCTCCCGGGACGGAGCGCCGAGCAGCCCCGAGTCCGGGCTGCAGACTATGGGCGAACAGCGCTGACCACCCTGGGAAGGTGAGACCAGGGGTCTCAGAGCACAGAGCCGGGCGGGCACTGCGGGTTGGCGGGGCGGGCCTCAGTGGCCATGGCGGTGGGACCAGGGTGACAGAAATCACAACAGCGATGTGCCTTCCTCCGCTGGGGTCTGCCCTGCGCCGGCGACAGGGCCGCGGGGAGACACAGCGCTTACTTAGTGGGCACTGCTGGCCCTTCCCGGAGCTACTCACAGTAAGTGAAGCAGCCGGCATTTAAACCTAGCCAGTTTTCCCACACAGACGCCCTCTGCTTCTTCTTGGTTCCCCCTGATCTCGAGAGTGACTTGAAAGTTAGGATGAATCCCCATGGAGTGTCTTCCAGGGCTTCCTCCTGGAGCCCTCACTGCTTGGCACCGGCCGCATAACTGCTGGGGAATTTCGCGTCCTGGGCGGCGTTCAGGTGAGAGCTACCTGCTTGCCAGGTCCGCGTTTGGCAGGTGTTCTCCAAGGGGCGACCTTGCTATGGTTAGTGTTTCACCTGCCATGCCGGGTCAATCCCGCCCATTCCCACGCCACTTGGCCCCACCTTTCAGCCAGTACGTCTGAGCATTCCGACTCCTCTCGTGGTGTGTTCTCTGCCCACCCACACTCCCCAGGTTTGTTGCCCTTTTGTTGGCGGAAGGAAGAGATGACAGTCGGCGTTCTGTAGCAGAATAAACTTTGCTCTGTTTTAAGTCACTGGAGGAAACCAGTTGGCTTTGCTTGGTTTGGAGAACCATGGGGTAGTCATCCTGGGCTGGGCTCGTTTCCCTGTTGGCTGAATTTTTTGCATGAGATAAGGAAGAGCAGAACTTGTAATTGTAGGGACCAGAGAAGCCTTATTTGTAAGCTCTCCAGCTCTCCTTATTGACCTTGCTATGCCAGCTGTTTATGGATTAGATCTAGACAGCCTAAAGATAGCCTTGGTCCGGGGATATAGCTCAGCGGCACAATGCCTGGCAAGTGGGAGATCCTGAGTTCGATTCCCAGTACCATAAAAAATAAATAAATAAAGATAGCCTCATTCATTCATCCCTCACATAACAGGGTGAGGGATGCTTGTAAAGGCAGGTGCAATACATGGTAGTATAGTGGCTAAGAGTAGGTGTTGGAAGCCGGTCCTGGTGGCACATGCCTGTAATCCCAGCACCCAGGAGGTTGAAGCAGGAGGATGATTGTGAGTTCGAGGCTGGCCTGGCCTACATACTGCATTCAAGGCCACCCTGGACTACATAGTAAGAACCTGTCTGAAAAACAAAAAGACAGAGTAGGTGTGGGAGCCAGACTTCCTGAGTTCAGCAGCTTGGAGCTGTGTGACCTTAGGCACTTTGACTAACCTGTCTGTGCCTCATCTCCAAAACAGTGATGATAATATAGAGTTATAAAAGAGTTAAAAAGTTAACAAACACATGTAAATATAGAACTTTCTACCATGTATGAGTTCAGTAAGTGTTAGCTATTCCTCTGTGAAAGAGCTCAGTGATCTGGTTAGGGAAGACTGGCCTGTAAACAAGTAATTGAAATGTAATCCGAAAAAGCTAGTTAGTAGCAGACTGTAATTTCAGCTACCCATGAAGCTGAGGCAGGAGGATTTCACATTCCAGCTCAGCCTGGGCAGTTTAGTAAGACCCTGGCTCAGAATAAAAAATGTTGGAGACTTAGCTGAGTGGTACAGCACTTCTCTAGCATGTATGAGCCTCAGTCCCCAGTACCATTAAAAACAAGGAAGAACAGACTACTGTGCAAGCCCAGCAGAGGAAGCTGCTAGCTTATCTAGGGAAGTCTTGGCATAAGGGAGGCTGGAGCCCCATCTTGAAGGACAGAAGAGAAAGGCTTTAGGTGAGAATGAAGAGGAATGTGTTCTACTGAAAGAGAGATTCATAGTTTATTTCAGAAACCTCAGATTCTTCTCATTGTAGTGTAGAAGCTGACCTGATGCAAGATGAAGCAGTATAAGTTGACTAAGGAATGTCTGTAAACGACTTGGGACTTTATGCCCAGGGCACTGTGGAGACAGTGAGCAGAGGTGTGATATGAAGGAATCTGTGTTGTAGACAGATCTCCTTGGAGTCCTAGTACAGGAGGAAGGAACGGGAGAGAAGGACCTTTTTGGAGATCACTGCAGGCCTCTGAGTGAGGGGAGTTGGTACTGGGATAGTACAGGAGATCTCTGCTGAGAAAGCAGTGCACCCAGGGGCTAGGCCTCTGCATAGGTCTGGGCTTCTGTACTTGGCAAAGAAATGCCTGGCACATGGACCTTCCTCCTTCTGGGATTGCAGTTATGTAAGCTGCCGCCCTACTGAGGTGCAGCTGCCAACTCAGAAGTCCGGTTGTAAGGGGTGTTGCATTTGCTCATTTGCGCCTTTAATTTGACTTTTGGGCATGCCACTAGGGTGTAGTGGCTAAGAGCTGTTTATGCCATCTGACAGATGTGGGTTCTAATCCCAGCCCTAATGATCATTTACCTTGTTTGCTCCATGCCCAGCTTTCTCATCTGTAAAACGGGGACAGTAAGAATAGCTCCCTGGTGGGGCAGTTGTGAGTATGAAGTGAGATGCTGCAGACTGAGTATTTAGCACTCACTAAAGAGTGAAAGCTTGATGTTGGTTTTTATTACAGCCTGCAGGAAAGAATTTCGAGGAATTAGTTGAAGCAATCCATAGCAACTAGAACTGTGTCCTGTTGAACTGTCAGAACTCTTGAGGAATCACAAGATCACAGAATTTTATTGTATTCTTTTTGAAAAAGAAATCTGTGGGGAGTTTACCCAATAGGTATGGGAGCAATGCAGATGATTTAGTGAGGCTCTCTAAAAGAACCCTTTTTAAAATAGAAGTAAGACTATAACAGAAAAAGAAAAAGAAACCCAGTATTTTAAGGTACACATGGGAGAAAATGTATTTAGAGTTCCTTTGTGTGAGTCTCTACAAGTGACCCTAGTCTGCTGTCTGAATTAGCACCATCAGGAGGCATTATGAACATTGAGATGTGTGGTGGCTCAAAATACAAAAGCCCAAGTGCAGACACGTCAGCTCCTGCTGCAGCTGGCATGTGTTGGGTACTCGGAGAGGAAGAGGATTGAGAGGCAAACGTTGCCCTTGAGGAGGTTGTGGGGCAGCAGGGACAGGGGTAGGCATATATAACCCCTGGACATTTGCACAGAACTTGATGAGCCTCTCCCAAAAGGCTCTGCAGCATGTGGTGGAAACCCAGCAAGTAGAAGGAGTGATTCACTTAGGGCATGAGGAGGTCATTGAGGAAGAGCTCTTAAAATTGGAACTGGATCTTGAGGAGTAAATAAAGTTTTCTGGGGGTCTAACAAGCATTCCAAGCAGGGGAACCAGTGTGCCCCAGGTATGGTTGTGTGCCAGTGTGTACGGCGTTTTAGGAACCCCAAAGGGTTCTAGCACAGACCTCACAGCAGCACTCGCTGGAGCAGCACACAGCACATGCACTGTGCCAAGATGCTTGGACTTTGTGTTCTGTTGGTGACTGGTGTCTTAAGTATAAGAAACACAGCATCAAACCTGCATCTTCCAAAGTGTGCTCTGACTGGAGGATGGACTGGGGAGAGAGTGAGTGTGGGGTCTCTGTAGGAGGCTGTTGCAGTGTAATCACATGCAGTGAGAGCTGACAAGGCTTGGGTCAGGACAGAGGTGGTGGTGATGGGGAAGAAGGGCAAGAGATCAGAGCTGCCTATAGGAGTGAATCAACTTTGAATCTAGGTGTGGGTGGGTTTTTTTGTTTTGTTTCTTTTTGTGAGACAGGGTCTTGCTGGGTAGTTTAGCGACTGTTAAGCTCATTATGTAGCCCAGGCTGGCCTTGAACTTGCTGCAATCCTCCTGCCTCAGCCTCCTGAGTACCGGAATTACAGGGGTGGGTCACCACACCCATCTTGGGAGTGTTTGGAAGTGCAGGTTGAGAAGGAACTGGCAGGCCCAGGGTTCTTGGCTTGAATGACACAGTGAGTGATAGTGCGGGGATAATAAGGTGGCTCAGGGAGAACGTATTAGCTGGTGGTTCTAGTCAGTTAGGCCTAAGCTCACCCCCAAGGGAGAGGATCAGTTGCAAAATCCTGAGGAATCCTGTTGTGCTTTGGCGCAGGCCTCCCTCAAGTGTTGCGTGGGTCAGCACCTGGGAGAAGGCAGCTTCCCTTCCTTTACCTTGCCTCTCCTCAGGTATGATGAGGCGGGTGAATGTCTCAAGTGGCAAAATCTCCATTATAGCCCTTCTCTCTGACAGCTACCCCGATTCAGCAAGCCACAGCCTATGGGGCCTGAACAGCTGCAGACCCTCATGGCAGAAGTTCCTTTATCAGCACCCCCTGGAAAGATCTAGAAAGAGACCTTCAGATTGGATTTACTGCCTGATGCTGGGTCAGCAGATTCAACCCTGCTTCTTAGGAAGGAGAGGCATCTAGACTCAGAACCCTCAGAGAAGGGAGGAAGCTACCCAGCGCTTATGCCCCGCTAAGTTCTGAGGGAGCCAGGACTGAAACAGATTGGGCCACAGAGAAGGGTGTGCTGATGGACATGGCTTTCAACGGAACCTTTAGAATGTGGAAGATTGTCACAGGACTTGTCCTTGGGTTATGGTAGACTGAAGATAAATGGAAAGTGGTCTGAAACCAGAGCATTTTTTCCTCCTCCACCTGCTCTGGTGACACGCTAGCCTTGAAGGTGGCCCTGGGGCCAACAGCTGCTTCCACATATCTTCCCAGGCTCTGTAGTAAGAGCCAAGAGGGGCAAGGCTGGTATTGCTTGTTGTGGTTTACTTACTGTCTTAGAGATGATTCTATTTTGGCACATGCACATGCCTGTCTGGGTCATTTGGGCTACATTATGTCCCTTCTTGAGTGTAAGTTATTAGATAAGCTCTCTGCTGTTGATAAACATAGGTTATTTTCTGACTTTTGCTCCTGCAAGCTGAAGTGACTTTCTTTGTACCTGTGATTTTGCCCACTTGAGATATCAACAGGATAAATTCCCGGAAGTGTTGCTGCCTCAAAGAGTATCTCTTTTTTAGAAGAATTTCTGGGCCCTCCTTTAATAAACTGGAGCAGCGTTGCCCCCACTGCCTTCAAGCACATCTCCTCCTGGGTGGAGTCGATAGCACAGCCAACAGTGGTCAGACTCTCTCGGCTGTGGCATGTCTGAGTGTGAGTTCTGTATAATATGATTCTCTTTTGACTTAAAAAAAGAAAAGACTAAACACTTTTTAAAGTATGAATGTAGGGCTGGGGATATAGCTCAGTGGAATAAGTGCCTGCCTAGCAAGCGCAGGGTCCTGAGTTCGATCCCCAGTACCACCAAAAAAAAAAAAAAAAAAAAAGTATGAATGTGAAATCTCTAGAAGAAATTCAGTGGTGGATGCCTCCAGGAAATAGAACTAAGGACCCAAGAAGGAAAGGGAGAGTTTTATTGTATATTCTTCTGTACTATTTGACTACTTTACCATAGGCTATAACACTACTTTTTGAAAATCTAGAGATTTTCTGAACCCACTAGAATAGTGATTCAAAGAAACCAATTGTTGGGAAGCACCAGAGGTGCAGAACCATGAAGGGCTCCTGTCATTTGGGATGAAGCTGTCTTTTCAGAGAGATAGAAGATCTGCCTTTAGGAAGTCTGTGGCCCAGGGAAGGAAGAGAGAATAGGCTGGTCACTGGGGTGGGGATTGGCAGGAGGACTGACCCTCCTGCCAGTCATCTCTTAAGTTTGAAGCAGAGCTGCTGTGAAACGTACTAAGGAGACAGCCGTGCTTGAAGCTTAGTTTGTCTACTTGGGAAACCTTGGGATTGGTATAAACTGACGTTCTGTAGGGTCTTTGGATCCCTGTCTTGGCGTCTGCCAGCTCTGGAGAGCAAAAGCTACTTTTACAGTAAGTGTAGCACTTCTGGCATTACTGGGTTTTCAGAGTGAGACTCATAGTATGTTCTCTTTGACTCTTCTGAGGTGTTTCCCCTAAAGAAATAGGAAAGAAGACAGCAAAAAAGAAGGATCCCCACCACCATCTGGTCCTTTGTGTAGTGCTTTGCAGCGTGTTATTGGCTGGCCTCTGTTTTACAGTCAGGCTCAGAGGGCTTTAGGAGCTTTTCCCTCCTTACACAGCCAATGAGGGTAGAGCTGGGAGTTCTAGCCCGCACTGGTGTAACTCTACAACCCCTGCTATCCCCTTCCTCAATCCTGGCCAGGCTTTGGCCCCACGTATCCCAGCCCACATAGCATTTTGGATTCCAAGCCACAGAACCAGAGGAGACCTTGATAAACCTGAACTAGTTCCTTTGTCAGAAGAATGGAATCACCACTACCTGGAGACAGGTTCTTCCCCCTCCTTCCCTGTGGGACAAGGAACCTGTAAATCACATTACTTACCAACCAGTTAAGGGCCAAGGCTCAAGTCACACCTGGCTTTAGAACACAGCTCTGACAATTGTTGCCTGAGTGACCTTGAGCAAATTCTAACTACAGTTTCCTCTTCTGTAACATGGGCATAACAATATCTGCATGTAAACTGGTAATTACTAGTTTAAACACCAGGTATTATTCTTTAGGCTCGTGACTGGCATGTCGTAGGGACCCCACACCCAGCTCTTGTGAGGCCCCCATGTTGTCTTTGCTAGCGGGTCTGTGGGTATCCCCAAAGAAGTTTCCTGAACCAGCTTTCAGCCCTTATGCGTGCCAGTTAGCAAGCAAGAAAATCCTTCTAGATATGCTGGGAAGCTGCCTGGAAGAGCTAAACCTTACCAAGAGTGTCAGCCTTGGCTCTTCCCCCAACAGTGCCCTGATCCACCCTCGCACTGGTATACAGGCTCACCCATCTGGGGCACTTGGCTTACTCCTGCTCCCATGCCAACCCTCTGAGGTGTGCCTTTTCTGAGTCCTAGCCTCCTCTGATTCCACTGTGCTTAATCTAGTAGGTTCAGAAAATCTCTAGATTTTCAAAAAGTAGTGTTATAGCCTATGGTAAAGTAGTCAAATAGTACAGAAGAATATACAATAAAACTCCCTTTCCTTCTTGGGTCCTTAGTTCTATTTCCTGGAGGCATCCACCATTGAATTTCTTCTAGAGATTTCGTATTCATACTTTAAAAAGTGTTTAGTCTTTTTTTTAAGTCAAAATAGAATCATACATATAGTACTGTAATTTGCTTTTCTTGGATGACTTAGACATCTTTCTCAGCAAGTTTGAGCCTAGTCTAAAAGGTTGCATGGTATTACTTGAGCTTTTTTTTTTTTTGGTCTTTTTGAGACAGGGTCTCGCTATGCAGTTCAGGCTGGCCTTAAGCTCATTTTGTAGCCCAGGCTGGTCTCGAACTCCCACCAGTCCTCCTGCTTCAGCTTCCCAAGTGCTGGGATTACAGGTGTGTGCCACCACACCCAGCAGCACAGTATTATAATAGAATAATAATTAACTAGTCCTTTCTTAGTGGACACTTAGACTGTTTCCTTTTCTGGGGTATGCGGGTATTTTCATACTTGTGGTTTGATTTTTGCTGCTATGCATGATTCCACGGGGACCCTTGTTGAACCCATTTCTTTTTGTGAATTTATTTGAATATCTTTGGAGGGTAAATCCCTAGAACTGGAATTGCTAGGCTAGAGGCATGTGCATTTTCCCTTTCAATGCTGTAGTGGTTTCACGCTTTTTTTCTGCAGAGCTCCTGGGCCTGTGGAGGGTCTGTGGTGGAGAAGCTCCCTCTTGAGATGTATACTTGAGCAGACATGTAATAACTATGCTCTCACTGGTGCACGGACAGAGTGTCTAGATTCCTGCCCCTCAGCTGGCCCTCGGGCCTCTCCGTGGCTCAGAGCAGGGCACCTTCATGTGGGCCCGCCCACCTAGATGAGCTGGATGGCAGGCTGAGGGGCCCTCCACCGTACCTGCCCTTTATCTCACTCTTGTGCTGGGCAGCCTCTTGCCCTTCTGAATAGCCACAGCCAGCAGCATTCCATAAAACTTCACAAAGGGAACTGTATCATTTACTATCTTGTCAAAGTTGTGAAATTTAAGTTTTTATAGAGGCAGTTAAGGAAAAGCCATTTGTTGGCCCTGTTCCACATTGCCTTTCTTACAGGATGAGTATAGTGATTTTTGTGTTGAAAACAGCATAGAGGATTGCATGCTCCTGGACCTAGCCTGGGCTTTCCTGTGTCGCTCTAGAAATCTGAAATAGAAGGAAGTGTAACATTTATCTAGTGCCTCCTACATGCTGGCTTCCACAGTCCTCGGAAGACTCCTCCTCAGTGGCAGTGCTGTCGATCTTCTCTGAGGGGGCTGTGAACATGTATCCAGGTCACACAGTAGACAGAAGGTGGCTCTCACACTTAACCAGTCCTTCCTCAGTGTCTTGCTGCTTTCTGCCTGCCTGATTTGGGCTGTCGTGGGTGGCAAGACTTGAACTCCACATGGGACTCCATGGCAGGCCTTGTTCCCAGGCTGAGTCACCACACAGCAATAATGTTTTGAACTGAGGGGCCCCTGAGTCACATGCTTATGCCAGGATCTCCCTTGTTGCAATCTTCTCTTCTAGCCCAAGTGAGCTGGAGCAGGCTGCCATGACGGGGGGAGCTGTCAGTGACTCTCTCTGCCATCCCTGCATGGGACAGAAGGTCCCCTGTAGAGCCAAGTGCCACCGTAAATGTCCCCCAAGCCAGTGTGCTTGGCTTCTTCTCCAGACTGCATCTCTAGAATCCTGGAGGATACCAGGCCATCTCAGCCCAAGAAAGAGCTATTAAGTCTGTCCCTTCCTTCTCTGACACCCACACCCTGTGACAGATTATTTGTTGTCACATCAGCTGTTTCCGGAGACAGGGAGGGGGTACTGAGCTTGTGGCAGGACTGGCAGTGCTGCCCTAGATCTTGTTCTCGGAAGCCCTGAGAAAGTTTACTGGTGAAGCCCTTTGCCCCAGAAGCAACCAGACTGCTTCACCATTCACAGGATCTGAGTTTCTTACTCTACTAATCTATTTACCAGAGGAACCTACAGAGTTTCTGTCCCCTCTGTCTGTGTAGCCCCAAGGCTTTCTTCCAGAACTGCTCTTGGACACATCCCATGCTGTATACCCATCAAAGAGGCCACAGCAGAACCCAGTGAGGACTTCATCAGGACAGTGAAGAGGGACATCAGTGACTACACAGTCCCCTTGTGTGAGGCTAACCATGAATCCTGTCTCCTAGTGCTGGATCCCTGAGCTGCAGACATTTAGGACACTTCTGGGCCCTAGGCCTGCTGTGCTTAGTGTGCAGGAGTCCTGCTGAGGAAAGGTAGTAGCAGAGAATGGTCTGGCGCGGATGTGCTGGGGAGCAGTCGGGCACGGGGCCCTCTTTCTGTGCGCCCCTCCCACTTCCCACTGCCTGAGTCACTTCCTTTCTGGCCGCTGCAGGTATTCTCCCACAGGCCCAGAGCTGGGCAGCCTTGGGGGTGGAGCTCACCCTGTGCACAAAGAGAGCTCCAATTAGAAGCAGCCTATTCACCCCAAACCCGCAAGGCAGTGAAACACAATGTTTAAAGAATGATGTGATGTTATGTATTCTTGACAAATTGTGGCTATGCATATTCTGCATTTTAAAAGTAAGCAAAATCATCACTCTGTTTAGGAACCCTGAAGATGACAACACATACGTGAATCTATGTCATCAGGGAATACTGGCTTAAGTCAAAGGATTACTAATCCTTCTCCCTCTGCCTCCCCATCCCCCCAGCATCCTTCCTGAGCACAAAGCAAATGACATTCAGTGCCTCCTTCAGGCTCCAGGGAGAGGTTTGGGCCTCTGGAGCAGTGGCTCTCTTTCAGATGCTGCCCTGAAATGGCCTTGCTCCAGCCAAGCTAGCAGTAGAAGAGAACAGGTCTCAGGGAGCCTCCTGTCTCTATAAGCTTTGGTTTCTCAGCAGTAAAAGGGGAGGACAATGGGCTGGGGATGTAGCTCAGAGATACAGTAAGCACTTGCCTAGCTTATGTGCAGCCCTTGGTTCTATCCCAGCACTATACATGGACAAAAGGGAGAAAGTTGTGAGAATTAAAGAATCTGGGAAACCCCAAGAATGGTTCCCAGTAAGTAGGAAGTACCCATCAAATGAAAGTTTAAAAGGTTATGTGCCTGCATGGTGCAGTGGCACATGCATGAAATCCCAGCTACTCAAAAGGATGAGGTAGACGATGGAAAGTTCAGGGCCAGCAAGACCCTGTCTTAAAGATTACATGCCTGGAAAGACTTGGCCACCAGGAAGTCACCTCTGCACAGAGCAGGGTGACTTGCTTCCCAGCAAAGACTTGCCCAGCAAAGACTTCAGAACACCATCAGCGGCTGGGGAATATAGCTCAGTGGAATAAGCTCCTGCCTAGCAAGCGCAGGGTCCTGAGTTTGATCCCCAGTACCGCCAAAAAAAAAAAGAAGCTGGGATTTGGCGGAGGTCCTCTCTCTTAGCAGAGAGGGGAGCTGCCCAAGAACCAGAGAGTGTTCAGAACACCATCAGCCATGCAATCATTTAACTGTCCTATGAATGAAGGAGCAAGTATTGCCATCCCTGTTTTACAGATGAGGAAACTGAGGCCCACAAAGGGTAGTAACTAGTATAGGGTCAAAAGGAGTGATGGCAGCTAAGACTCAGACCTGCTTCACATGACCCTAAATTGATCTCCCCCAGCTGGCAGCAGGGTAACTGGTCCATGGTTTGAAATGCTTGGTTTTGTGGGCTACAGATTCCTCTGGCTTCCTGAGTTGACTGTGGATGGAGAGGAGGTGTGGGGGGAGTTCATGGCCCTGGCAAAAACCCCTGCATGTGAGTATTGAGGCTCAGTGGGTTAGCTTCCAGAGTATTTGGCTCCAGACAGATGGGGTTTGCTGCCTTTTGCCTGGAAGGAGGAAGGCTCAGTAACTCAGAGGTCTCAGCCTGTGACCCCTACCCTTTTCTCCAAAGATCCCTCTCAGGAGCCCTGCAGTTCCTCCTCCAGGTACACGCATGGCCCTCCTCCCTCTCCACTCATACCTCCCTGGCTCCAGAAGAGCGATTGTGTGTTGGAAATGTAGAGGGTGCTGCCCTCTCTGGTTGGCCATCCTACAACCAGGCCAACTTCAGGTGGAGTGGGGACAGTTGAGGAAGCAATGTGGTCACATAGAAGGAATGTAGGCTTCAGTGAAAGTGAACTGTGTTTATATCCCACCTTTTTAACAGCTAGCCAGGTTCAGTAACTTTAGGCAGTCCTCAATATGTCTGAATCTCAATTTCTTTTCCTAAAAAATGTTGGTTTTGTGTGTTTTTTTGTTTGTTTTGTTTTGTTTTGTTTTTTGTTTTTTTGAGACACAGTTTCACTATGCAGTTCAGGCTGGCCTTGATCTCACTTGTAGCCCAGGCTGGCCTCGAACTCAAAACGATCCTCCTGCCTCAGCCTCCCAAGTGCTGGGATTATAGGTGTGCACCACCACGCCCAGCTTTGTTTGTTTCAGAATGGGAAATCAGTTATAACTATGCATTTGCAAATGCTTTATAAACTATAAACCTCTGTGTAAAAATCAGAATAGTTAAAGTGAAAATGTGGGCCTCCCATGTGGAATCTACATCTGAAGTTCACCATCTTCTAGAAGGGACACAGAGAACTGGCCAGAGACCTGGCATCCCTCGGGTATGAATGCTGGCCAATAAAGCACAGATTCAGCAGTTATCTTAGTTCACATTGCTTACTTCAATCAAGTGTTATACTGTCATTCCAGATGTAATCTGCTAGATATGGAATTAGCCCTCTTTTTCTAGGGAAGTGAGAATGGTAGGAATTTTTCTGACCAGCAAGAGGACCTTCACACCACAAACCTAGAGGGTCTGGAGGGCCTGCTGCTGGTGAACGGGCAGGCTAGGCTGTCACTCTCACCTTGCCATACCTTGTAGCAGGAAGACAGACTGTGCTGGATGCAGAAGGGATGCTCACTGTCAACGCGGCTCTGTCCCCTCCTCATTGAGGAGTTCTGTACAAGCTGCCACATTTTTGCATGGCTTGTAGGAGTGGCACTCCAGAAGCCATCAGTGACCACACACATCCCCAGGTACTCAGCCAGCTTAGACCCTGCCCATGTGGGACTCTTCCTGGTCAAACTACCCAACACCAGTGCAGCCCCTGCTTGGAGCTGAGACACTGTCTCCCACATGGAGTTGGTGCATTCTGGCTGGTCTGAGTGGATGTATTTCTTTGGGTCCCACTCCAAGCCCTGGCCTCTGGTTGGACTGTTTGCCTGCAAACCACACCATATACCTTCTCCAGCTATCTCTGCTGCACCAACAGGGGCATAGTGTCTTCTGGATGCAGGACAGGCAGGCACTGTTTTCTCCTTCAGCAGTCCGTCAGGCACTGGGCGGGGTACAGGCAAGCAGAGTCAAATGAGAGCCCACAGCCTGGGATGGCGGAGTCGGATAAACCAATGGTTACAGCCTCATGGGAGGGGTTAAGTGTGCTTGGCTGCTCTGGAAGCTGGAGCAGGAGCAGCAGCACTGGAAAGCAGCTTTCCCACAAGACTTGCTGCAGAAGGCCACGTTCTCCAGCAAGCACTGAGAGAAGGATGAGCCAGCCAGGAGAAGGGCAGGGTGGGTGTTCATAGCACACTCAGGGACTCGTGAGTCATTTGTTATGGCTGTGTGTAGGGTGCACAGGAGGACGGTGAAGTAGAGGAAGTAGCTCACTGAGGTGCTTGGGTTTCTTTTTTTTCTTTCTTCTCTTTTTTTATTTTATTTTACTGTTTTTTAAGATAGAGTCCCTCTCTGTAGTCCAGGCTGGCCTTATACTTACTATGTAGCCCAGGCTGACCTTAAACTTGTGGCAGTACTCCTGCCTCAGCCTCCTGGGTACAGAGATGCACCACCATGCCTAGCTTGGATTTCTCCCTGAAAAATGTGGGAGACCTTAGAGGATCTCCACTGCTGACAGACACATACTGCAGCCTGCTGGGATCTGCTATTTGTCCAGCTCCAATTACCCTGGTAGCTTAGGGGGCATTTTCTAATGGGGTGGCTCCTGCATCTTTCTTACCCAACCTGAGGGAAATCGGTGTCACTGGTGTCCATCACCCAACCCCCACCTCACCTAGCGAAGAGAAACCCTGAGGATGTGCTGCAAGAAGGCAGTCAGATGGTGGACCTAGAGTCTGCATAGAGGTGCCCCTTTGCCCATTCCTTGGCCATACAGTGTTACACTTCTGTTCATGCTAGGCTGGCGCTACCCAACAAGTATTGAGGCAGCCGCCATGGTTGTGTACCTGAGGGTAGACCCTTTGAACCTGTGAATCAGGTCTTGAGAGCTATTCCAGAGGTTAGACTTTCTCCTTTGCCCCCTAGAAGCTGAGAGGAAACTCCAGACGTTGTGACCCTTCTCCATTAAGCACTTGGAGCATGTGTCACCAGAGAACAAATACATAGGACATTCTCTTATGTAACCACAACAGTTTTCAAGTTCAGGAAATACAAACTAGTGTGATACTGTCATCTAATATATGGTCTATACACAGATTTTGCCGAATGGTCAGTTGTTTCCCTTATAACTTTTCCCCCCAGGATCTCCCCTTGTGTTTATTTGGTGTATGCCTTTAGTCCCTGGTAGTCTGGAATAGTTGCTCTCTTCTATTTGACATTGATTTTTTTTTAGGTGGATAGGCCCATTTTGTTGAATATACCTCAGTTTGAGTTTGTCTCTTGATTAGAGTCAGTGTGTACATTTTTGGGCAGAAAAAATAGCATAAATAATGAATGCATCTTTGTTAAGTACATCTTATCAAGATATGTGATAACCATTATTGGCAATACTAACTTTGACCATTTGGTTCCAGTTGCAGCTTGCTTTTTACCAGCTGAGGTGTGTTTATACACACAGGAATTTCACTGAGTTTTAAACTGTGCTGTTTAGTTGTTTTACAAATATACATACTCAGAAACTATATCATTCAATAATAAAACTTTTACAGTCCAGTATGTGTGTCTGCCCTCCTCCCCAAGTCCTGCTCCTAAAAGATCTTGGAGTCAAGGCACTGCACTGTAATTCCAGACTCCTTCCTGACACCCACACTGTGCCGCAACTAGAGCATGACAGTAAAGCTCTGCAGTGTGACCTTATCATCTTGGACAGTCTCTTACTGTACCCAAGTGGATAATTGTCAGCTGGTGCACCAGCCTTCGCCTACAGAATAGAGGATAAGGCTCTCTGCTTCCCTAAGGACAATGAACATGAAGACACAATGCTTTGTGCTTCCACTCAAAGGAACAGCTATCCCTTCCCCTGAGCCATTCGCAGCCTTCCAAGACATACCTAGCCCTGTCCAGCACTCCTCCACTTCCGCAGCAGTTCCAGCTCACCCCAGGTGTATTGGTCAGCTTTTTCTTGCTGTGACCAAATATCCTTTTTTTTTGGGGGGGGGGGGGTATCGGAAATCGAACTCAGGACCTTGTGCTTGCCAGGCAGGCACTTGTGCCGCTGAACTATATCCCCAGCCCATGTGACCAACTATCTGGCATAGACCACTTAAAGGAATAAAGGTTTATTTTAGCCCAACAGTTTCAGAGGTTTCAGTCCATGATTGGCTGGCAGAACATCACAGTGATTGAGGATTGGGCAGACCTGACCTAATGGCATCCAGGAAGCAGAGTGAGAAGGAAAGAGCCAGAAAGGAAGGGGCCAAGGACAACATTTAACATTCAAAGCCTGCTCTTAGTGACCTGCTTCATCTAGTTAGGCTACACCTCCTAATAAGCCATTCAACTATGAACTCCTCAGTGTATTCATCTGTTTACCTCATCATCTGTTTATCTTCCTAGGCCACACATCTGAACACATGCATTAGGGATCAAGCCCTCAGTGCATGAATCTTTGGGGAATGTTTTATGTTTTTTTTGAGATGGGGTTTCACTATGCAGTTCAGGCTGGTCTTGAACTCACTTTGTAGCCCAGGCTGGCCTCCAACTCACAATGATCCTCCTGCCTCAGCCTCCCAAGTGCTGGGATTACAGACATGTGCCACCATGCCTGGCAAAACACTTTATGTTTCAGGTGGGGGCAGGGATGAAAATTTAAAGAAAAACAAAAAAACTTTGTTTAAGCCATAACTCCAGGTCTTTCTTCCCCACTGGGCGGAACATGGCGCTCGGGCTGGCCATCAGACCATTCAGGTCTGTAGTCTCAGGCAGCAGACAGCAGGTTCAAGGCCAGTGAAGCCTTCATTCTGGTTACATTCCTCTTTTTGCTTCCCCACCTCCCAATCAATGCCTAACTGCCCCTTTCTTCATGGGCAGGAAAAATCCAGTGCTACTCTGTTTAAGCTAATCATAGCACAGTTTATCGTGCACATGCTGTTCTGACAGGTGTACTCTGGTAAGCCTTTTGTGTGGGTTATCTCGCTTCATCCTTAGAACTACCTTGTAAGTAGAGAGGCTGCCGTGCTCTGTAAATACAGAATAATACCTTGTCTAAACAGCTGGTCAGTATGAGATGATGTTGCTGGGGTTTGAACCCAGGTCTGACCTATTCCAGAACTCTTGTTTCCAACCAGAGTGGATTATGTAGGTCAAGGTAGTGAGTCCTTCAGCCTCAGCCAAGACCCTCAGTCCATTTCATCCCCAAATGCCATACAAATGGCCTATCCTGCTGTCATGAGGTGAAAAAGACTGAGACACATTGTTCTAACCACAGTGCCTTTGGTACCCTTGGGAAGAGCCTGTTTCTCCTTCCCTCTGAGCATCCAGGGCCTGACCAAGACCCCTTACCAGTACAGGGCAAGCAAGCTTGAGGCCACAGATGAGTGGGGAGCTCTGTGCTCATTTCTAGTGCCAAGTGGGCTGGGTGGAGGTGTGAGGTTCCTGGCTTCAGCAGACAGTGTCAGAGGTAAAGACCAGAGTGGAGAACTGCAAGCTCAGGATCACTTATTTTGTATTGACTTACTTGTTTTTGACAGCCAGAAGGCATGGGAGCAGGGACTGAGGCTGCTGACAGGGACAGATTGAATACTAACGCTTTTGGCTCAGTGTGACCCTGCAGAGTAGATACAGTCCTTTGGCTCCTTAGTAGGCATTGGCAGCTGCTGACAAAACATGGCTCCCAGCTGCTGTTAGCCATCTACACACACACACACACACACACACACACACACACACACACGGCTGGGCCCGTGGTTTGTTCCCTTGCAGGCACCACACACACACACACACACACACACACACACACACACACACAGCTGGGCCCGTGGTTTGTTCCCTTGCAGGCACTCCTTGTACTGTTTCCTCACCACTGCAGAAACCCAAAGGTTACTTCAAGATGCCCAGAGTGTGGAACCTTCTGTACTTGTACGAGCCTTGCTGCTGCCTCTGTTGGCTGAGGGAGGAGGGCCCCTCTTCTCTGTGCCTGTGCATACTGTGGCAGGGGCCACATCTGGCCCCCTTTTGTGTGTATTGATGTGCAGGTGCCCGTGGGGATGCTTCGGGCCGTGGGAATGGACCTAAACCCTTTGGCCAGGCTTCAGCCGCCTTCTAGTTGGGTGGAGCTGAGCAGACTGAGCTGGGGAGGACATCAGCTGTTTTCTTAGCTCAGTACCATCTTTGTTTGCACTCCCTTTGGAAACGTGTCTCTGAAGCTAAGTGACAGTCTGCCATCAGTGCCTCACCTGGCCACCCCACCCAACTTTCCTGGACCCTGTCACACTATACCACTGGACTCTGGACATACCTTTTTTATTTGTTTATGTATTTTTTGGATGTCTTTTTGAGTCAGGGTCTCACTATTCAGTTCTCTCTTCAGTTCAGGCTGACCTTGACCGCACTTTGTAGCCCAGACTGGTCTCAAACTTGCAACAATCTTCCTGCCTCAGCCTCCCGAGTGCTGGGATTATAGGCATGTGCCAACACACCCAGCTCTGGACATCCTTATCCTTGGAACCCTGTGTGTGTCATAAGGCCCAGCTGGGAGAGCTGGGCTTACACTGTCCAGTTGTTTAGGGTGAGATGACCTTCGCACCCAACTGACAGGGAACAGTCAGGTGTCCCCAATGGGGACATGCCATAATTGCTATTTCCACCTGCTTCCTACCTGCACCCTATCCTCCCTTTTTGGTGCAACACCACCATCCCCACTGTTGCCTCATCAAGCTTTCTGTGGAGTTCAGGTTCTGAGTGACTGGCCCTGACTTGTGCAAAGAGCACATGGAAGGGGTGACAGGTTCAAAGCTCTAGAGACTCCTAAGCCAAGACGATTGAGTTGCTGGGGAGCTGAGCAGTGGGCATCAGAAACTCCAAGCAAAAGCTGCACCCGAGCCAGCTACACCAAGAGCCTGGGCACCTAGTCTTCTGAGGCTCAACTAGCCAGAGCTGTATCATCACAGACCTCACTGTGAGGCCAGGATCCCTGAGAACAGGTCTCCATGTGGGAGCACTTGGTGGGTGTTTGTAAGTATGTCTCTGGGGGAAGCACCTCAGGCCAGGGCAGGTTTTTCCTGGAAGTCTGTCCCCAGAAGCTTCATCTCTGCTCTCTTTATTGCCCTCTTCAACAGCTTCTGATTTCCCAGGCCTGCCTCTTCACCATGCTTTGTCAACTGAGTGCACAAAAGGATGTTCAGGATGAGAGACAGCCTGGCTACGTCTTTCCTGCCAGCATCTTTTTCCTCTCCCTGCCCATCTGCTCCCATCCTTCTGTCTGCCTGCTTCTTGGAGCAGTTCCCGTGCCATTCGCTGGAGTCGAATCCTAAATGGGATGGGTGGGTCAGACTGAGCCCACTCATTGTCTGGGCTGCAGTTGCTCCCTGCAAACTGTCGTCTAGACTGCGTAGGCACATAGGCAGTGTCTACACGGATGTGACCCACCTTCTTGGTGCTCTTCAGGGAACTAGGAAAGAGAAGAGGCTCCGTGTCTCAGGGAAGGTAGAGAGGGGGATCAGAACATAGTGATACAGGATGCTGTTGGGCAGGGGGCAGCTCTGGCAGGTACAGGGCTACTGACCCTGATAGGAACCATCCCCATCTGAAGGGAAGGCATTCATACATTTATAGAGTATTTGCTGACCTGGGCACCAAGGTGCAATGGGCTTGTAAAATACAAGCCCATTTTGTAAGCTGGGCGTGGTGGTGCATGCCTATAATCCCAGCACTCAGGAAGCTGAGGCAAGAAGATTGTTGTGAGTGCAAGGCCAGCTTGGGCTATAATGGCTGAACTGCATAACAAGACTCTGTCTCAAAAAAGACGAAATAATATAAAATATGGTTTTGTTTTCTTGGTGGAGTTTTTTTGTGTGTGTGTCTTTCTGAGACAGAGTCCCACTATGCAGTTCAGGCTGAGCTCACTTTGTAGCTCAGGCTGGTTTTGAACTTGCAGTGATCCTCCTTCCTGAGCCTCCCAAGTGCTGGGATTACAGGTGTATGCCACCGCACCTGACTTGATGGATTTTTTAGAGGGAAGTTTTTCTAGTGGTAGGGACAGACGTTCAGCATTCACACACTCAAGCACGTCATTACCAGCTGTGGGAAGCCCTGTGAAGAAAATGATGGCACTGGGAGACAGGCCTGCTGGTTGTGAGGCTTTTAAAGAAGGTTCTTTGAAGAAGTGATGCTTAAACTGACAAGGCTCTGTGGGGTCAGCTGGCAGAGGACAGGAGCACCAGGCCTGACACATTCTGCTGGCTTCTTACCATGTTTCTAGAAGCACTTTGGTTCTGCCCTGCTTTTGTGTGCATCTGCTTCCAGTGTGACACCCCCACCCCCACCCCCGCTGCAGCTGTGGTTTCTTATCTACCTGCTGACTGTTGGGCTGCTGAGTGCTATGGTCCTCCTTGCTCTCAGTGTGAAATTGTTTTGTTTTCTTCTTGGTGTATGGGGTCACCCCTCCTGCTGTCCAGCTCACTACAACTAGTCTTCCAGGGTTTCAAATACAGACTGAAACAAGAGCACATGAGGAATTAAGCGACCTGGTGAATACCCACTGTTCTGAGGCCTTCCAGGAATATCAGCAAACATGAATGAAAGGAAAAGATGGACATACTTAACTACATAAATGTGTAATCAGTTTTTTGCATTTAGAATAAGTAAAAGATGAAGGAAAAAACTACTTCTATGTCAGTTAAAACCTTAATATAGGGTGGGGGATATAGCTCAGCAGTGTAAGTGCTTGCCTGGCAAGCCTGAGGTCATGAGTTCAATTGCCCATACAAAAAAAAAAAAACTTAAAATATAAAGAGCTCCTAAAAACAATAACACTGCTTGGGCATGGTAGCACACACCTATAATCCCAGCTCTTGGGAGAGTGAGGCAGGAGGATTGCCATGAAGTTGAGGCCAGCCTAGGCTACTAGTGAGCTCAAGGCTACCCAGGATTATGTAGTAAGACTCAGTCTCAAAAAATATATATATATGAGATAGAATGTAATTTCATGAAAGAAATAATGCAACCAGTAAGCATGTAAAATGAGTTCAATCCCAGAAATAAAAAACTATGAATTTTTAAAAATAATATACTTTTCATTATCCATCAAAGTAGCCATTTACAAATAAAATAAAAACCAAAGTGGCTGTTTATTTATTTATTTATTTATTTGAAGATAGGATCTCACTGTGTAGTTCAGGCTGGCTTGAACTCACTGTGTAGCCGAGGCTGGCCTTGAACTTGAAAAACGCCTCCTGCCTCAGTCTCCAAGGTGCAGGTATTACAGGTACATGCTACCATGCCCAGCGCAAATTAGCAATTTCTAAGAGTAAGAAAAAAATCCTGGGCTGGGGAAATAGCTCAGTGGCATAAGTGCCTGCCTGGAAGTGCAAGGTCCAGAGTCTGATTCCCAGTAGCAAAAAAAAAAAAAATTTGAAAAAAATCCTGCTGCAGTTTCTGGGATACTCCCACGTAGATGGTGGGACTTAGTTGGCATAGCCTTCTGGAACAGCCTGGTGATACATGCTAAACACCTCTAAAAACGTGCACCCCATTTGACCCTACAGTTCAACGTCTTGGAATTTATTCTGATGAGAGAGAGGAATGCCAAGGTATACATGCATGACAATTAATAAAAAGTAAGCAGAGGAGAAAAGCCAGGTAAATAACAGTGTCTTTCTATGCGGAGATTGCAGCTATCTTAAATGGTGCTACAGAGGAGCATTGCCAGGGGTGTTAGGAACGGTTCTTTGTTTTGTTTTTTGACAGCTTTATTAGGATATATTTTACATACTATAAATATCAGTCTAATAATAGTGGCAAAAAAAAGCTCATGCAGTGACATCACAGCGTGATCCAAATTTTTGTAATAATGAAAGCTATATTAGCATATACAAAGGAAAAGTCTACCTAAATACAGCTTTTTTTCCCTCCTTTTTTTCTTTTCTGTGCAGTGCTGGGGAGTGAGTCCAGGGCCTCACGCATGCTGGGCAGGTGCTCTGCCACCAGGCTGCAGCTGCAGTCCTGTTTTCTGATGTCTCTAGTAATGCCAGTTAGTTTTGCAGGAAGGAAGAAAGTACAGGGGCAGCTTGGGGTCCTGTGTTTCTGGGCCCTTTGGGGAGGTTTGGAGGCCATACTCCTAATACCCCTGGTTATTGTGCCTTTCTCTCAGTTCCCTGTCACCACTCCCTGTGTCACTTTGAACACTCCAGCAACACAAGCTACATGCTGCCTGTTCCTTGCACACTCTTTTTTTAAAAACTGAAGATTGAATCCAGGGCCTTTGCACTGACCTACATCTTCAGCCCTTTTTAATTTTTTATCTTGATGTATGGTCTTGCTAAGTTAAGTTGTCTGGGCTAGGCTCAACGTTGCAGTCCTTGTGCCTCACCCTCCCAGACTGCTGGATTAAAGGTGTACGCCACCATACCTGGTGTTTACCTCTGTGCATTTGTCAGAGTGACACTCTCTGGAGTGTCTTGCCCTCTTGCCCAGTTCATCCTGCTGTCACCTGCTCAGGGAACTTACCCTGGAGCACTCAGTCCACAGTAGGCATCTCTCAGACCTCTGCCTTCACTCCAAGGCAGAGGTGGCTCAGCAGTACAGCACTTTTCTGGCAAGTACAAGGCCCTGGGTTCAATTCCTGGTACAAAACCAACCAAACAAACCGAATGTGGCTCCTTTGTTCACCTTTCATTAGAACCCTGGAGGAGACAGGGATTAGCAGACAAACCAAAGGACTCAGCAATCTCCAGTGGTGGCCTTTATCCAACTTGTATATGCACAATGTACTGTATTTTTGTCTTAAAAATAATTCAGGATAATTTGAGAGTAAGAGAGAGGAAAGAGAAAATCAACCTTCCCATTGGCAAATTTAGGATGTTCTTTCATCTGAAACCTATGGGCCAAGGAATTTAGGAGGGGGAGTTTTTAGGGCACTAGTCCTCAAGCTTTGGGCATCAGATGCTCCAGGCATGCATTTCCTTGGGTCTGTGCTGCACCCCACTCTAGCGATGGCTCAAGAGGGAGCCCATTTGGCTGTGGTTATTTGGAGGGAATGCTTTGCTTTGGGAACATGTTTCAGGGCTGGGGCTCAGTTTGATAAGGCTGGTTCACCTCCTATCTGTCTCTGACCATTACTCGGGCTCTTGTTTGGCTTTAGCATCTACCTCAAAGCTCAGTTTTCTCCTCTCTGCATTTCACCAGCCCTTTTGTGGTGGGCTGACTTCCCAGCTCTGTGGTCTGTATTTGCTGTCTTAAAGTACCTTAACTAATCCCAAGTACAGGGGCTATGCTTCTTGACATTGGAAACCTTAGATGCTCCTCTGGGTGGTAAGGTGGTGACAGCAGCGGGAGCAGCAACTGCAGCTATGTGATGCATCCTGAAGACAGAGACTCACAGGCAGGGTTAGTGTTAAAAAAAAAAAAAAAAAAAAAGCCTGGTCTGGTGGTGCATGCCTGTAACCCCAGCACTCTGGGAGGCCGAGGCTGGAGGATTGCTGCGAGTTCAAGGCCAGCCTAGCCTACAAAGTGAATTGAAGGCCAGCCTGAACTTCGAGACCTTTTCTCAAAAAGACAAACAACAACAAAAAAAAAAACCAGTCACTGACTTACTCAGTGAGAAGGGATCTTTTCTGTTTTGTCTAGAGCTGAGAATGAAGCGGAGAGCATCAGACAGAGGAGCTGGGGAAACGTCGGCCAGGGTAAAGGCTCTAGGGAGTGGGATTTCCGGAAATAACGCAAAGCGAGCTGGACCATTCATCCTCGGTAAGCCTCGGACCACCAGGGGATGGGTATGCTAAGGCAGGGCAGGGCACATGGGCTCACACAGTCTGACCTGCAGACAGCAGAATGAGGTATCACATAGCCATATGAGATCTTCACCAAGTCTCGACCTGGACTCACACTTGACCACTTCATTTTTTTTATTATTTTTGCAGTGCTTGGGGTCAAACTCAGGGCCTCATGAGGCGCTGTACCCCTGAGCTACATCCCTAGCACTCACTTTATCACTTTAAATGGAGTATGTACACATCAGTGGAAGATACAGGCCTTAGTTCATTCTGTAATGGTTACCAGTTTTGTAGTAGCCATGCCAGCCTTAGATCAGTCTCAGCAGAGAGCTAGACTCTGTTTCTTACACACACAATCCTGTGTGTGCCCTGAGAATTCTGTGTGTCTGAAAGAAGCACATAGCTGCATTAGAACTCAAGATCTGGGCTGACCATGTAGTTCAGTGGTAGAGCACTTGCCTAACATGTCCAAAGCACCAGAGTCTATTCATAGTGCTACAAAAAGGAACAAAAATTTGACACCAAGAGCCATCATCTAAGATACTGCCTTAACTATTTTTGAATGGCATGTTTAATTCACAGTGTTTTACATTGTGCACCCCACTCTAGCTTCTTAAGTAGATGCAGAAATCCTGTAGAATTGGGTGTTCCCAAGAGGCCAGAGGAAGAGCTGGGCTTCCTGCACAATGCCTGAGGCCCAGCAAGCCCAAATAGCCTATGGTCAGGGTTGTGGGTAAGGTGGTACCAGAGACCTGAATCTCCTATGGGAGAGGCTGGGTTTGACTTTTGCTTACAGGCCCAGGGTAACTGTAGCTCAGCAGTGGTGCCTACTGTACACCAGCCCTGGGCTGTTTGCTTGGGATGTAGCAGTAATAAAGGCAGATAAGTTGCTACCCTCATGAAATTTGACATTCTGGTTGGAGAGAAACTGGAAACAGGAAACAAGATCATCATCACCATGTTACTAAGCACCTTGAAAGAAATGCCCAAGATGATATGAGGGTGCAAGGGCCAGGCCAGGCATGCTGGCCAGCACTGGGGAGGCAGCACTCGGGAGGCAGAGCCAGGAGGGTCGCTGTGAGTTCAAGGCCAGCCTGGGCTATGTAGTCAATTCAAGACCAGCTCAAACTACATAGCGAGACCCTGTCTCAAAAAAAAAGGGCACCATGAGAGCCTGTTGCAGTTGTAACGTCCTGGATTCTCTTGCTGGTCTTTCCAAGGGCTTCAGCTCCCATTTCAGATCCTTCCCGGGTTCAGGGTACACACCTCTCTCCTTTCAGTCCTCATATTGCTATATGGATTCTCTTGCTGGAGTGGCTGAGTCAGAGCTCATGTGACAGCCATTTTCACAGATGCTGCCCAGAATTTCCAGCATATATCCAGTTAAACTCCCTTTGCTCTTTTCTGTTCTTTCTTTTCCTCCCTTTTTCCCCTTTCTTCTTTTCCTTTTTTTCCAGACAAGGCCTCATTTGGTAGCCCAGACGGACGTTAGTCCTTCCTGCTGAGTTCTGCCCAGCCTGAAAACCTCTCTTTTTAAGGAGGGTGCAAAAGCCGGGTACAACTCATATAGATGCATACATATTCCTCTCCAGTTTTGGAGAGAAAACCGTGAGAATTTTCTACCAGGAGACTTTGGGGTGGTCAGTTCAGTGGGCCTGAACTGTGGTACCTACCTGAAGAGATCTGGTCAGACAGCAACGTGGCAATGTGCAACAGTGATAGACAGGGCTTCTGAAAGGTAAGCAAAGGGCTGGGGATATAGCTCAGTGGCATAAGCGCCTGCCTGACAAGCGCAAGGTCCTGAGTTCTATTCCCAGTACCCAAAAAAAAAAATCATAAAAGGTAAGCAAGTGGCCCTCTATGCCATAGGTCCCCGTCTGGGCAACTCACCAGTGCCCAGCATTGTGCAGTGTTTGGCAAGGAAAGATGGCACAGATGACTTCTATCAGCTGAAGGTAAGAAGCAAGGCATGGAGCGGGGGACCTTGGGCCCCAGGGCCCATCTTGGTGGCTCCCTGCTCTCCACCTGTGTACCTACATCACTTGTGAGCAAGAGGAGCCCCATTCTTCCCACCCAACCATCAGGTTCAGTCTTGCTCAGAACATCTCTTGATTCTGTACATAAATTATAGGCTGTTGGCATTAGGAAAAATAGCCATCTAGCATGTTTTATGTGAGCCATGCACCAGTGTCATGTTGTAGGAAGCAACCCCACTTCCCATCCAAGTCATTTTGCTACGTAGAAGTGTTTGTTCTCTCGGTTTTCTTTTTGTGCTTCCCTAAAGATCCTTACTCTTGAGGAGAGGGGTGAGCAAGGCATAGAGAGCCAGGAGGAGAGGCAGGGAAAGATGCTGCTGCACACCGAGTACTCTCTGCTCTCCCTCCTGCACACCCAGGACGGCGTGGTCCACCACCATGGGCTCTTCCAGGTGAGTGTCCTTGCCCTCCACCCATTGGTTGGCTTCAGGGGCTGGCACTAGCTGGGGTTAAGTCTGTCCTGTGAGCAGCTTCCAGCATGTGACCCCCTAGGGTCCCCACCCTGCTAAGTGCATCAGGACCTCCTGGGCGGGGTAGGCTGTGCTGGCCGGTGCAGTACTCCTGTGGCCCTAGTCTCAGTCTAGCAGGAATATTCGCAGTTGGAGTCTTAAAGCAGCCAGGCTTCCCTTGAAGGACAGCTTTTCTGAGAAAAGAGGAAAACAGGAAGTTATTCAAAGGTACCCACGTTCTTTCCAGCTGTATTGTCAGCCATTGGCAAGGCCGGAAGGGAAGGGAGGACAATAAGGGGAATGGGTGTTTGGGGCACCTATCGACCTCCACAGTTGTTTTTGTTTTTTTGTCTCTTTTGAGACAGGGTCTTGCTAAGCAATTCAGGCCGACCTTGAGTTCACTTTGTAGCCCAGGCTGGCCTTGAACTGGCAACAATCTTCCTGCCTCAGCCTCGCAAGTGCTGGGATTACAGGCCTGCACCACTGTGCCTGGCCCACAGTTGCTTTTGGAACCAATAATCCTTTCGCCTGTCGAGGCCTTGTTTGTCCAGCACATGTCCTTGAGCTCCTGTGTCACATGTTGCAGGTCTCTTAGGAAAGGTGCTATTCAGCAGTTTGTACCCTGAAAAGAACCGTTTGGGACAGAACTAAAATTCTGTCTGGAGAGTTGGGTTCGGAAGGACTGGGAACAGCCCCCTCCTTGACAGACCCTTAGCAGCCAGATACCAGCCAGAACTGGCCTCTGCTAAGGTCGACCCAATATTTGAGAGGTTGCACCGTGTCAGGGAGACATACAGGTTTTGAAGCTGACGGTCCTAGGTTCAGGTTCTGTGACCCCAGGCGAGTCATCCAGGACTCAGCTTCAGCTTCCTCTTCTGTAGGAAGTGGAGGACGAGGGCAGCCCCTCCCTGATAAGAGTCAGGAAGGTGGATGAGACCAAGTGGCTGCGGTGCCCTCATCCTCACTGCTGTCTCAGGCAATAAAAACTCCTTGTCTGCTCCGTTTCCTGCTGTAAAACAACTGGGGAGTGCATCCCTCTCCTGTGTGCATACCCTCTCAAGCTCTTATTTGTAGATTTACAACTGCACCGTTACCTCAGTTGTTGAATGGCTCCAAGCTTGAACTTTGCACCACTTGAACTGAAAACTTCAACAAAATCTGCTTGGTGTTTGTTGCTCAATAGTCAACCGAACATCTGACTTGAAAAACCCTGTACGGTCAAGAGTAAGTTTGTTGTCACATCTCACCGTGGACACAAGTGGATGACACGTCAGTCTAAGCACCGTTCTCATCCAGACAGCATGCAGTGCTCTCTGTGCAGTCAGACATTTACCATGTGCTTTTCTTTCTCTTCATTTGTGTAAAATAGTGTAACTTTGGCTCTGAAGAAAGTTAATAATACCAGCAGAAAGCTAAGAGGGAAACTTGAGAACCACAATAGAGTTAAAGAAATCACTGCAAAATTTATTAAAGTCTTGGAAAATTGAATTTATAAGTGTAATTTTTGGGCCTCAACCAGTTATTTGGTTTTCCTTTATTTCTTGTATTCAGTTCTCAAACTTTTCAGTGTTCAAACACAAATTTTGGATGAATTGAGTTTGACAACCAAGGTATTACTATAGAGAGCAAATTAGTGTATCATTAGTAAATTCTGGAAATACAGCATTTCCCTTAAACATGGAATCAAATTGAGCCAGGCCTGGTGGCGCACACCTGTAATCCCAGCACTCAGGAGGCTGAGGCAGGCGGATCATTGTGAGTTCGAGGCCAGCCTGGGGCCACAAAGTGAGCTCAAGGCCAGCCTGAAGTGCACAGTGAGACCCTGTGTCAAAAAGACAAAGAAAAAGAAAAGAAATCAAATTGAGAGTGATGGTAATTTATGAGTATGTCATCTCTGACATCTTCAAAACCTTGGCCTTTGCAGGGTGTGGTGACACGTACCTGTATTCCCAGTGTTCAGGAGGTGAAGCAGGAAGATCACCACTAGTTCAGGACCAACCTGAACTAAATAATAAAACAAAACAAAACAGAACAGCAACAACACAATAAAAAACTTCACCAGGCATGGTGGACTGTAATCCCAGCACTCAAGAGGCTGAGGCAGGAGGATCTTTGGGAGTTCAAGATTAGCCTGGGCTGCAAAGTTGAGCTCAAGGCCAGCCTGAACTGCATAGCGAGACCCTGTCTCCAAAAAAAGAAGGAAGGAAGGAAGGAAAGAAGGGAGGGAGGGAGGGAAAGAGAGACAGAGAGAAGAAAGGAAAGAAAAAACAAAAACAAAGAAAGAAAAGCTTGGCTTTCATTTATGTCCTTTTGGATAAGAGGACCTCGATGATGAAAAGTATTACTTCTAGCGTGGTATTCTAGCCCAGACGCTAGGCTGGGGCTTGGGAATGTGAAGATTCGGTCTTTCTGGAGTTCCCCAGAGGACATGGTCCATCTGCTAGGAATGACACCGAGGGCCTGTTCAGACTAGTAGGACAGAACTTCCCAGACTGTACTGTTTCCGCCCCACTTGGATACATTACAGCAGTGACAGTAGATCTGGGCCCTGTCGCCATGTGTAAGTAGCAGTACCCACGTGCAGACCCTGACGGCAGCCGGCCCTGAGTACGAGGTGGTTGTCCTGTTCGTTCTTCACAGCCAGGGAAGGACAGAGCACTAGCTTCCTTTTAGAGGGGAAAGTCGGAGACAGGGCTTCCACCAAACTGCCCAGGTTTCACAACTAAGAGGTGGAGGTGAGGCCAGAGCCGCACTCCAGCCACAGTTATGTGACTGCCCAGAAGGACTGTGGCTGGAGGAAGCATGTTGTCTTGGACGCACAGAACACTGTTCGAGCCTTAGCACCTTCCAGGATTGACCTAACTCCACCATCTTGTATAGGTAATTAATAGAATCTGGGAGTGCTGCAGAAGGAGGGTGCCCACACCCCGGTTTCGTTGCCTCTGCACTTGGCTTTTAATGTCCAGCCCTGATCCGAGGCCTCTGCATTAGGATCAAAGCTTAAAGCTTTGAGATGTGTTCACCTTAGTCCCTTGGGCCTGGTGTCCAGCCAGTGGGACGCTGAGTGGTGCTGAGGGGGACGCTGAGTGGTGCTGAGGACTGTGTTTTAGGCTCCCCAGCCACACCTGCAGCCTTGCTCTGGGCTCATCACTGGTGATGATGAGCAGAGTCCCAAAGCCCTGCCCTTGGCCGTCTGGCCCACAGCTCAGGCCCGCTCTGCCTGCTTGCCTCATAGGACCGCACCTGCGAAGTCATTGAGGACACAGAATCCAGCCGCATGGTTAAGAAGATGAAGAAGCGCATCTGCCTTGTCCTGGACTGCCTCTGTGCACACGACTTCAGCGACAAGACTGCCGACCTGATCAACCTGCAGCACTATGTCATCAAGGAGAAGAGGCTCAGTGAGCGGGAGACAGTGGTCATCTTCTACGACGTGGTGCGCGTGGTGGAGGCCCTGCACCAGGTGAGCCCCACACCCTGCTCCCTTGCACACTGCCCCAGAGGGCTGCCCTTCCTGCTGCTGTTCAGGAGAAAGCAGCTTGCCCTGTCCTCACCCAGGTGTGCTCTGCAGCTGGGCATGTCTAGAGGAAAGGCTGAATGGTGGGGCCCCAGTGAGACACAGTGCTGCAGGCCACAGCCCCCGTTCCTGGTAAGGTCTCAGCAGGAAGCCTGCGGAGGCCCGTGCAGTAATTCCGTGTGTTTTGAGAGACTGAACTGTAGTGTCCCAGCTTGGGGACAAATGCGAGCTACCTGCCTGTCACCACGGCCCATCTGAGCTTGTAGGGTTAGGGCTCCAGCACCCTGAGGTAGAGAGAGCAGGGGAGCCAGAGCCTCTTCTGGGCACACAGCTTCCTGGGCGGAGCCCACAGTGCTTAGTTCCAGAGTTAAGACTGCGCATCTCTGGCCCCATCCCAGGCCAAGGCTTGGTTTATCACCCGGGGATGTTTGCTGGAAGAGAAGAGAGAAGTGGCTTCCCCCGGGCTGCCCTGAGGGGAGAAGGAGTGGAGCGGGCTACCTGGCGGGGACACAGCACTCGCTCAGGCGGGGTCAGTGAGGCCTGAAAGATGCCTCCTGGGGTCTAGCCTGCTTTCCCACGCACTTGGAGAGCTCACATTTGACAGGTGGGGCCCCAGCGCACCTTCCGCTTGCCCAGTGCGCACAATATGCCTATTGGTTTTCAGAAAAACATTGTGCACAGAGACTTGAAGCTCGGGAACATGGTGCTCAACAAAAGGTAAGGTTCCGTTTCTCCTTCCTTGCTGTTACCTTACACTTGGGACAGATTACTTGCCACAAGTACCCGGTGCCCTGCCATCCCCATGGGGATCCTGACTCAAAACAGCCCTGTCTCCCAGAACCCCAGGGTGTGGGTGGGATGCCTGCTTCTGTCCTTGCCATGTGGAGGATGGTGCTTGCTGACACTGGGAGTTCAGAGCCGCAAAAAGGGAGCTCTGAAAAGGATTTCGGATACCTTCCCTGGCCCGTTCCTTAATTGTGCCTGGCTCCTGGAGAGTGCTCAACAAACAGCTATACAAAGGGATGGTTTTTGGTTTGGACGAGGGGGTGGTTTTTTGAGACAGAGTCTTGGTTTGTAGTTCAGGCTGGGTTTGAACTCAACTATGTAGCCCAGGCTGGCATGAAACTCACAGCGATCCTCCCACCTCAGCCTCCCAAGTGCTGGGATTACAGGGGTGCGCCACTGTGCCTGAGTTTAACTTCCAGTACCAAAAAAAAAGACAAAACAAAAACACACACAGAAAAACACAACAAAGAGAGGAATGGGGAAGGAGTGAGCAGAGTGAGGTGCTGCATGGGTTGGGTTCCTCGGGAAACAAACTGAGAGGAGCGTGCAGGGGGCTCACCAGGCAGCGGTCGGAACAGGGGCAGAGTTGGGCCGGAGGAGGGTTGCACTGTGGTAAGGCTGCAGCAAGGCCCTGCCTGAAGAGTGCTGGGGTTGGATGGCCATTCAGGTGCCCCAGATCAAGGCACAGAGCTGTGGCTCTCCCCGGATGTGGCTGTCCCCAGGGAGGGGACTTCCTGAAGAGGGAGACAGCTATGAGTGGTCAGAAGCCAGCATTCACAGCAGCAGGCAATGGGCAATGAATGCCTGGGTCTTGGAAGGGGTCTGGACAGTGCACGGTACCAGCTTGGGGAAACAGTGGCAGAGGCCTCAAAATGCTGGAGCCCTATTTCAGGCCATCTCCTCACCTCCAGGGAGGGCCTGGTTCCTTCAGAGTGCTGTAGAGGGGCAGGAGCTGTGCAAAGGCCCAGGACAGACAGGTGGAGGGGACCTCTCTGGACCACTAGGACCCTAGCAATGCAGGGCTGGGAAGGACTTATCTCCCCTCACCTGCTTTTCTGAGCTTCCCTCCCTGACCTGGATCACCTCAAGGTGTGTTTAAAGCCTTACAGAAGGCAGGCAGCATAAATTCCGGGAGAGGTGGCATGGGGGGTGATTTGGTTTTTGATGAGTTCAGCCTACCCTGAGCCAGCCTACTATCCCTATTGAGTGACCAGAGCCACAATAGTTGGAGGAAAAGAAGCTCAGGGAGCTGGTCCTCTGGAGAGGAGGGTGAGAGCAGGGGGTGTTGGTCTAGTTTCCGTTTCTGTCCAGGGTGAACAGGTCCCAAAAACGAGGTACCCGCGGATGAATAAAAAAGTAAGAAGAAGAAATACAAGAGAGACAATGTCCTGGGATCAGGGGGCTTACAGTTCTCTTGTCTGCAGCCCTGAAACACCTTTTCCGTAACCTTTTACTGAGATAAAACAAAAGAGGCAACTGGGCTAATGGGTGAATATCAATCGTCTTAGCAAGGACAGAACAACTCAGTTACCATAGGCCTGAGACTTGACCAGGTAGCCATCATGTCACCATTCCTTTTCTACATAACACAGCAAAACATTAAGTGTCGGTGCCAGGGCTTACAAAGCTTTTGTTAGACTTCCTCCAGAACACAACAACCTAGGCTAGGTTGTACTTAAGGCAATACATTGAAAGATTAACTAAAGAATGTCCTTCTCCACAACGGGGTCCACCCAAAGTTGCCTTCACACACCCTCAGGCTGCACTTACTTATGCGGATGCAGACAGACCATCTCTGGGCTGCAGCCCTACCCCTGTGGAGCTCATTGTCTGATGAAGTACTCACCAGAAAGCAGGTAACACGCAATAGTGGTACTGGAGGTGGCCTTCTCGTACGAGTCCCAGTCCGGGCTGGGGCTGGGGCACAGCTGGCCCTTGCCAGGCTCTACTCAATACACACCAGGCTGCACCTCCTGAGGGGAGAGAGCGTATGGCCTGCTGTCCTGTCTCTAGGCCAAAGGAACCCCCAAGGCCGTAGCCGGGATTAAACTCAGGGTCTTTGCACTGAGCTGCAGCCCCAACCGTGTTTTTGTTTTGTTTTGTTTTGTTTTTAGTGTTATTTTGAGACAAAGTCTCACTAATTCACTAAGTTTCCTAGGCTGGGCTCAGACTTCGATCCTCCTGCCCCAGCTTTCCAGGGTGCTGGAATTACAGTCCTGTGCCACCATGCCTCACCAGACATCGTGTATTGAGAAGAGTTGTGCAGAACCCTGGAGGCTCATTGAGGGTCAGGGAGTCTGCAGGCTGTGTCAGTTTATGAAGGATGAGGAAAGATGTGCCTGCCTGAGAGAGTGAAGAGATGAGAACCTGACCCTGTCGTGCTCTGCAGGCTGGGGGGAAGGAAACAGGAAACTCCAGGACTGCCTGAGCCTGTTCTGGCTGAGAGAGAAGTTAGGGAAGGCGGAGCAGCACGTGGGGCTCAGACCCGGCTTGCATCCCAGGGGCGCTGCTTATCTTGGAGGGTGTGAGAGTTTATTGGTTTATTTATTTATTTGCTGGTAAAATTCATTCATTCTCTGAGCCTCCATTTCCTCCTGTGTAAAAGTAGAGATAATTCCACCTTCTGGAAACACTGGTGTGAGACAGAAGTGAGTGTGCCGCTCCTGGGGTTTGGCCCATCATAATCTAGCAGGCCGGGGGTGGGGGGGTGGGGGGGCTCCTCTGGCCCCAAGACAGGACAGCAGGCCGCACGCTCTCTCCCCTCAGGAGGTGCAACCTGGCATGCATGGAGTGGAGCCTAGCAAGGGCCAGCTGTGCCCCAGCCCGGACTGGGACTCGTACGAGAAGGCCACCCCAGCCCTGGGTTTTGGAGAGCATAGTGCCTCAGAGAAGGGCATTTGGGTCCTGCCCTGCGCCAGGCCTTTACCTTGGGCCAGGCACCATGCTGCTCTAGACTGCAGGCCACTGTTCCTAAAGAGAGGGCAGTTTTATTGGGTCTTGTCTGGCTGCAGAGCCCATCTTCCCTCAGCTGGACTAGAGAGCTCAGGCCTTCCACCCACACCCAGCACTGCTAGGCTTTGTCTGAGCATCCCAAGGGTTGTCATGGGAACGCACAGTGGCGGCGTCTACCTGCTCGGCACACCAGGACTCTGTGGCAGGTGGGTTTGATTCAGTTCTCTTCTCCGGGCCCTCAACTCGGGGCACCTAGTCTGGAGCATGCCTCGTGACTACAGCTGCTCTGCCCCGTGGACACGTGGGTGCCGCTGGCTCTGCGCCCCAAGGCCTCTCAGACCCGGTCTTGGCTGCACCTCTTATCTGGTAGGCCCGCTCTGTGTCTGCGTCAAGCGGAGGCTCTGGCAACCTTTCACTGAGTCCACTCAGGTGCTTGAGAAAGAGGCAGGTGCGGGGAGCAGAGCGCCCCGTGCCGCTCCCTCCTCGTCCTTGTCATACTCGTCCGGTCTGGGCCTCGCTTTCACCCTCGTTCAGTGGGGGCTCAGCCCGGAGGAGCGCTGACCCCCCTCACCCATTCTACGCGGCCCCCCCGGCCAGGAGGCAGGCAGACAAGCAGAGCAGCCCAGGAGAGGGAGGGACAGGTTCACCTGCTCAGGATGAGGCAGGGCTGGAACCTGAAGCGCTCTTTGGGGGTCGTTTGAGGTTGGCTGTGGGTCCCTGCTCCCTCTCTCCTCCCTTTGGGCAGGCGAGTCGCACACCAGTCCCTAGAAAAGGAGCACGCTGGCAGCCGGAGGGCCACAGTCAGAGCGTGACTCAGAGCAGGCCCTGCTGACGCACATTGCCTGCTCTGCCCCTCGTCGCCCTCACACTTCAGTCAGGGCTGGCTGGGGGGTCTGGGACTCCCAGGGAGCTAAGTGCCACACGGCCAACTTGGGTGGTGGCCCCAGCAAGGGCAGGGAGTGTTGCCAAGCTTTGGGAGGCCTTGGAGCTGACCACGTTCTTCCTGCGGGATAGGCTCCAGGCGCCTCTGTGGCAGGTCAGTAGAGGCCGCCTGGGCACCCCTCAGCTGCTCCTCCCTGAGTGCCCCCCACCCTACTGGCCTCCCTCCACCACAGAGCATCGGAAAGTCCTGCCTACAGGGTGGAATTGAAGGTTCATCTGTGCAGCCTTTGTCGCCCCACTGCCGCACGGTCAGTGTCTTTCCTGGTACCTCTCATTGGCAGCCTGTGCCACACATGCAGGCCAACACAGGAGAGGAGAATGCCAGCTTCCTGTGCCAGGCACTAGCCTCAGGGGCTGCTGTGCACTGTCTTCTTCCAGTGGATCCCAGCACCGTCCTGAGAATCAGGAACTAGTGCATTCGTTGTTCAGATGAGGAAATTGAGGGTGGACATGAGACCCACACAGCAGGGAAGCGACAGAGCTAGGGCTGGGCCATCCGAGTCCAAACTCCACCTCACTCCCCAGGCTGTCCTCCTTCCAGCATCTTGAGCCTCAGACCACAGGATGCATTTGTGGCGACAGTAGCTGGGGGAGAAAATACAGTGTGGTTTTGTGGGAACTTCCCAGAGCAGGGGCCTGAGCAGTCATCCCATGTTGGAGCAGTGACATGGGAGGGTCAGAGCAGGGCAGCAGGCCTGTGGCTCTGTGCGTGACCCTGCTAAGACCCCTGCCTGGAGCGGCCCTGTGAGAGCTGGACCTGAGGTTCTGCCAGGAACATAAGGACAGGCGCCTTTGTTTGCACCAAGCCCTGCCAGCAACATTCCCCAAGATAGCTGAGGGGCTCTTGATGCCTCTTGGACTCAGCTCCTGGGGAAATCCACCCTCAGCCACATATGCTGCACCTCTGATGCAACTCTCCCCCTCCCCCGCAAGAGCCTTTTCTAGTGAGAGGCAGCTCCCGTCCCCCCAGCTGCAAGGCCCAGAGGCTAGTGCAGGAGCAGGACACTCCAGTAGGAGGCACCTTTCCTCACTAGTTAGTGCTCCCCTAAGGGGCATCTTTTTTTCTTTCTTTTCTGGGGGTGCAGGCAGGATTCTTCTTAGTTGACCAGGCTGGGTTCAACTTTCAATTCTCTTGCCTTAGCCTAGCCAGTCACTGGGATTATGGCTGTGCGCCACCACACTTGGCCCCAAGTGGCACAGTGCGAAAGTCACCCTCATAAGCTGATGTGAGGCGTAAGTGAAAATAACCCATGCCCTTACCAGATCCCCAATATTGATGATGGCAAAAAGGGACAGAAGTGCCACGCAAGGGTGGGCTTCAGAGCTTCACTAGCTGAGCTCCCTGGGCGGGTCACTTCCCGCAGAGCAGATTATGCCTTGCCCAACGAAATGTGCGGGAGCTCCCTGCTATGCCACGGTCCTCCTACGGAGCCCACCCCAGCATGACTGAGTGACCCTTCTGGGCTTGCCTGCTCACTGATGGGGACTTGGGTCCTGCCCAGGGGCCAGTATTAGCGGCTTCTAGGCCAAGGAAGAACATCAGGAGGTGTCCACTCGCCCTGCAGGGCCCCAGAATTGCTGAGATACACCAGTTCCTCATCACTGTGATTCCGAGGACTGCGTGTGCCAGCAGCCGTGCTTCTCAGCACGTCAGACCCCTGCCTCGCCTGCCAAGGAGCACTGCCCCCCAGGTGCAGGGCTGCCTCCTTCCCAGGGGCAGGGCCCTGTTGCCTATATGTGCTTCCTGCTGAGCTTCCTCGGGGCTCTACTGTGATGCCCCAGTGCTTTTCTGGTGGCAAAAAGCGAGGGAGGGCTGACTGCTCAAAGCGCTGGTAGTTTGGCTTTGCAGAGGACCCCGTGATGGCAGAGTTGCCCCTGGTTCCTCACTAGCCCTCGCTGCCCTCCCCGAGGGAGTGAACTGTCCTCAGTAGACTCCAGGAGGTAGAGAATCTGGGGCGCCTTGGGCCAGTAGCTCTGAGCCCAGAGAGGACCAGTGGAGACCCATACTAGCATGATGGCTACACTTCACCTGCGGGCTCGTTGCCATGCTAAATCTTCACCAGTGTGTGGGACCCCTGTTACAGAGCAAGAAGTCAGGTGTGGTGGTGCTGTGATCTCAACACTGAGAAGCTGAGGCAGGAGGACTACTGGTTTGCGCCTAGCAAATGACTTAGTGAGACCTTATCTCAAAATGAAAAAAAGGGCTACAGATGTGGCTCAGTATGAAGGCCTGGTTCAGTCCTCAGTATCTCAAAAAGATGTGTTTCCTCAGCAGAGGAAGGAGTCTGCTGTGACCTGGTTCCACTTGCTTCTGGAGGTAAAGGTGGTCTGGAAGTTGCCCGGAAAGGTTCCCAGACCACCCTTCCAGTGCAGGATCTCAGGCGTGCTCTAGCTCATAGTGGGGTTTTAGAAAGACAGGGGGACTAAGTCTGGGTGTGGTGTTGTTCTGAGCGGCACAGTGACAACTGTGCTGCCAATTTCCCTTCCTGCCCTGTCAGTCTTGAGACAGTAGGGACATGGGGAAGTGCTGGATTGCACAGGCTTGCTCCTCCCAGCCCTGTGCTGTGTCCGACTGGATGCCAAGGTATGGGCTCTGTGGAGAGCCCCAGAGGCCCCAGAAAAGATGGAGTGTGCTGTCGGCAGGGGCTGTGTCTCCCTCGGGAGGAAATACTTCCGTCCTCCGCCAGGGGACACAGACACTGCCCTGCAGGACCACAGGTCTGTGCTGCAGTCAGAACCTGCCTCAGCTGTTAGGCTTCCACAGCAAGACTGCCCTCTGAGCTGGGATCCCTCCCCGGGGCACACTTGGCTGCTTTTCAGCGTCTTCTGCATTGAAGTGGGACTCAGTGGGATGGAGAGTGGGGCATTCAGTTGTGCAGAAGACACTCGGGACCTGCTGTCAGTGCCACATGGCACCAGTGGGAGATTGTAAAGTCACACACTTCTAGGCTTCCTTTTTACAATGTGTGAACAAGAGTCAAACCAAACATCTAGGTCACTCCCAACCTGGAGGATCAAGTGAGGCCATTGAGGGGCAATCTCTGAATGTTCTGAGCTGTACCCCTGACTTGCAGCCAGGGTGGCAAGCGTAGGGCAGCCTGCAGGTTACAGTGACACATTCTTGCCATACAGTTCTGCAGGAGGCCAGCAAAGGGTGCAGGTGTGATTCCCTTGCTCCCTGGGTGAGGCTGGGGCAGTTGTTTTTGTCCAGGCCTGTGGGCTGGCCCAGCAAGATACTTGGCTCTGGTCTTATGGCTGGCTGTAGACACCAGAATTTGTTCTTTCTCCCTCTGGTCCCCAGAACTCACCGGATAACCATCACTAACTTCTGCCTCGGGAAGCATCTCGTGAGTGAGGGGGACCTGCTGAAGGACCAGAGGGGAAGCCCTGCCTACATCAGCCCCGATGTGCTCAGCGGTACGGTGGGCCTGTGTCAGACAGCAGGTCTTGGCTGCAAACAATAGGGTCTGTGGCAGTGCATTCGGTCTAGTGGGCAGACCCTGGGCTGGAATCTGGCCTCTCCTGGTGGCCCAAACCAGTCCTGTCCCTTGTACAAAATCTTTAGTCTAGTGGAGGGGGACAACATTCCGGTCACAGTCATGCATGGGTCAATCTAAGAAAAAACAGACAAGGGGCAGCTTTTGGCCGTGTGCTAGGACTTCCCTGGTGTGCTCGCCAGCGTTCTTTTGCTGGGACAAAGTACCCAAGAGTATCTGCTTACAGGAGGGAAGGGTTATTTTGGCTCCCAGTTTCAAAGGTCCCAGCCCCTCCTCACTTGTCTCCATTGCCGTGAGCCTAAGGCCAGGCTGCACGTCCTGGTGGGAGGGTGTGGTAGAGCAGAGCTGCTCCCCTCACTCGGCCCGGAAGCAGAGCAGGGGCTGCAGGCTCGTGCAGAGCTGTCCCGGGGCTGTCCTTTCCCACTGAGCGTGCATGTCCTCTACCTCCAGGCCGGCCTTACCGAGGCAAGCCCAGTGATATGTGGGCCCTAGGTGTGGTGCTCTTCACCATGCTCTACGGCCAGTTCCCCTTCTACGACAGCATCCCACAGGAGCTCTTCCGCAAGATCAAGGCCGCCGAGTACACCATTCCTGAGTGAGTCCTGTCTCCCAGGCGGGGTCGGGCTGCCCTCTGGGCTCCCAGGCGGGAGACAACCCAGGGAGCTGGCATCCTGGATCAGAGTTCAGCCCATGCCACTTGTGCTGAGCCCTCTCCCCTCTCCCCTCTCTCTCCTCCCTGGGCAGGGATGGGCGTGTCTCTGAGAACACTGTGTGTCTCATCCGGAAACTGCTGGTCCTGGACCCCCAACAGCGCTTGGCTGCCACTGATGTCCTAGAAGCCCTCAGTGCCATCATTGCATCTTGGTGAGTGGGTGGTGCTGGGCAGGCAGCAGGCCGGAGACACAGGCGCTCTGTGTGCTGTGTGAAGAGCAGCCGGTTAGCCCGCTGTTGCGCCAGGCAGCTGCCTGTCCAGGTTCTTCCCTGAGGAAGCGGCACCTGCAGTCTGACCCGTCTCTCCTCCACAGGCAGTCCCTGTCTTCCCTAAGCGGGCCTTTACAAGTGGTTCCTGACATTGACGACCAGATGAGCAATGCAGACAGCTCCCAGGAGGTGAGGGGGGAGGAAGTTGCACAGGTGACAGCTCCCTGCAGACACGAGACCCCCTCGTCATTGTGGGAAAGGAGATGTCCGCGCTGCACCCAAGAGAGGGCCTGTGGAGGTGGAGGCCACAGTAGGGAAGCCCCGCCCGGACCTCTCTCAGCTTCCTCTTCCTGCCAAGTCACATTCCTCTCTCCTGACTCACCAGGTTCTCTCTTACCCTTGCTGCTTTTCATTTTTCGGATGATTCATTTGTCCCTGTTTTCTCTTCTCCCCATTCCCTGGTCTGGAGAAAGTGGTGGGCAGGGGAAGGAGCTGAGACAGCTCCAGGCAGCAGGTGGCGGTGATCTTAGGGCGCCCTCTGGAGGACAGGGCTTGGCTGGTCCCTGGGAGGGGAAGTGGGCCTGGGATGTAAGAGGCTCCCTTCCTGCCTACCTTGGAGCTACCCCGCAAGCACGGGGGGGGGTGGGGGGGGGGCACGGGACAGACACAGCAGAGGCTCCAGCCCTTGAGAAGGGAGAGTTCCAGGCCTGCCCTGAGGCTCCCACTCTTCTCGAGCTGTTTCTCAGCCCAGGCGTCATCACTTGAAGCCACGAGTGCCCACATCTAGCACATCTCTTTCAGTCCTCCTGGTGGCCTGGGTGACCTGTGTTGTCCCCACTTGACAAGGGAGAAAAGCAAGGTTCTGAGAAGTAAAATGGTTTCCCCAAAGTCATGGCTTGGAAGCAGTGGAGCTGAGCCTTGAACCCAAGTCTGATTCTGAGGCGCTGCTGTCCTCTGGTAGCCAGCACAGGGAAGGAACTCCCACTGCCCGTTTGCTCACAGTCTGCCTGTGCCCTGGCGAACTCAGGCTGGGGCTCCATGTATAGAGCTGAGGTAAACGGTGGCACCCAGGTTCAAGTATCCAGACCATGCTTTGTACCTCTTGGCAGTGATTGGCCCCCTCACACCGAGGAGGCTAATGTGACTGCTCCCAAGGTCAGAGGTTAGGAAGGGAGGGGTCCTGGTCACACCACAGGTCTGTGCTGCAGTCAGAACCTGCCCCAGCTGCCAAGCCAGGGAGGGCCAGTTGAATGGAGGCCTTTGGGGACCCCCCTCAGCCACTGGCTAGCTGGTGCCTGAAGTTTGTGGCACAGGGGAAGGGCAGGCTCAGAGCCAGGCTGCCGGCACTCACTCCCTGTCTTCTGTCTCACTGCTGTTTGTCCCGTCCCACTTGGCCTCACAGGCGAAGGTGACAGAGGAGTGCTCTCAGTACGAGTTTGAGAACTACATGCGGCAGCAGCTGCTGCTGGCTGAGGAGAAGAGCTCCATACATGAGGCTCGGAGCTGGGTGCCCAAGCGGCAGTTCGGCAGCGTGCCCCCAGTGCGACGGCTGGGACATGACGCACAGCCCATGACCTCCTTGGACACGGCCATTCTGGCCCAGCGCTATCTGCGGAAATAGTGGCCTCAGCCAGGGGCAATGAGCCCGAGCGCCACCTTTCCTGGCCCCCAGCCCAGGGCCTGCCTGTCAGCGCTGGGTCCTGCAGTAGGGACAAGGTAGGGACAGGGACAGCCCAGGTCACATGTGCGGTCAGCAGAGGTACACAGAGCTACCTTTTGGGATGATTGCTTGATTGTTTGGTTTTTTAATCTGAGAAGCGTAGATAACTAATCTGCTTTTAATCATGACATTTTAATCTACCTCTGTCTCTTTAACCACGCTGTCTCTGGACTGAGTGACGGGAGCAGGGAGCCCACCCACGCGCCCCAGGCCCAGACCCAGCGGGCCAGCCGCCCGGCCGTGGGGCCGCCTCTCCCCACAGTCCAAATAAGCTGAAAGTGCAGCTCGCTGCTGGCTCCCAAACCGAAAGCCCACCCTCCCCACTCGCAGCCCCTCCCACAGTCTGTGCCGCCCCCTTCTGACCCCAGCCCCTCAGTCCCAGCTTTGGAAAACCTCCCCTTCATCTTACACCGAATTAAAATATATTTATTTTTTTACAGAACCAACTTCCCTCCCATTCTAGGTGGCCCAGCTCTCGGCCGCACCCTGCCCCCACCTGGCAGGGCAGCAGGGCCCGCAGCCCCCTTGGCCTCCGCCAGCCCAGGCACGGGAGCCCTTGCCAGCCCCCTCTGCGCCCAGTCCCCAGGCTGTGTCCCAATAGTGGGAGCCTTTCTAGACTCAGTCCTTCCTCTTCTCTGAGGCGCTGCATGATAGCCCTGCTTCCTTCTCCACCCTTCCCGGGTACCCAGGTAACCAGGCAACATGGATGCGCAACATGAAGGGAGCCTGTGGCCAGGCTGGGGAGGCACGCTCGGGGCCTGGCCCAGGACCTGGCTCTGCTCCGGAGAAGTGGCGTTGTAGCCACGCCCTCAACCCCCAGCAGACAGGGCGTTCAAGGGGGCCAGGCGACTTGGGGAGAAAAATGTAGGGATTTGAGGTCCTGCCCTGCCTGGCCTGAGAACAGCCCTGCTACCCTTTGAGCCATGATTTTGAAGTGGATGCCAGTCTTGCCAGAAATGCTGTTCTCACCAGAATGTCCTGCCCTGCCCTGTGCCTCACTGGACTTGGCCTTGCCCAGTGTCAAGCAGGAACTCTTCCCTGGACACCTGGACACACTTGTGTATCCTCTTGAGAGGCCAAGCGTCGCTTCCAGGCATCCCCAGGCCCTTCCTGCCTGTCCTTGCCCCTCACTGTGTTTCCCAGAGCATGAGCTGCCTCCAACCCCCCGAAAAGCTGACTCACTGTGAGTGACATTGGGCAAGTTCCCAAACTTACTTGTGCCTCAGTTTCCCCATCTGGAAAAAATGGGGCCACCTCTTGCCAGCAGTAGCAGGGCCAACCACGCCCCTCCCTCCCCATGCCCCAGTCCAGAACTCGGGCCCCTCCTGCCTCTGCCTCTGTGGGTCCGTGGGAGCCACTTCCTCCCCGAGCACCCAGCTCTGCCTCTTCCTCGGCTGCCCAACTGCTGAGAGCCAGGGCATGGTGCTGTGCTCTTTTCTATATTTATTGGAGAAAAGTTTCCTAAAGGAGCAGAAAGGTGGCCGCCTGGGCCCCCAGCCCTGGGGCTCCCCTCCGGTGAGGCTCGGGCCTGGCCAGGACCTGCCGTGGTGGAGCCACCCACCCAGCACCCGAGGGCCCGCTTTCCACATGTGTTCTTTCTCCTCCTTTTCAAAGCAATATCCTTGGGTCTGCACAGCCCCGTCAGATAGACTGGTTCCTCCGCGGGGGCCTATGGGTCTGATGGCATTTCTGGAGACGCAATGAGAGGAGGTTGATTCTGCCCTCACTGGTGTCACACACTGAGAGAAGTCCTGTTGTAAAGAAACAAAATGGAAAATGTCACAAAAAAAGTTTGTATAAAGACATATTTTTGTACTACATGGGGACTCTACCTGCATGTCAGCAATAAAACTTCCTTGTCTGGAGCTGCTATGGTCCAGAGCCTCAAGCTTTTCTTACCTCCTCAAGCCTCTTATCGTGTGGGCCCCGCCCTTCGGCCTGTCTTGCCACCAGGTGCAACTTCACCCCCAGCCAGCAGGAGGCGCCCAGCCTCACTATAGTGAACTGGGCAGGGACCCAGAAAGGCCTGGCATTCTCCCAGACCCATTGTAGTAACCCCAGCTGTGTTCCTGAATGGCTCTTCCTACAGGGCTTGGCTCAGCCCCTGGCACATGCAGACCCAGAGGGGCCAAGGGTCGCTGCAGGTGGAGAGCATTGGTCCTCTCTCTGCCAATCCCGGTGTGCACATGTGCCCATCCAGGGAGCTGGGGTAGGGTGAGGGCAGGCCAAGCCTTTTCTGGCACCACCTTACGTGTCCCCGTTCCCCCTCCCCGCGCAGCAATTCCTTCCTTCTTGCCTTCCAACGCCTAAATTTAGGCTGCAGATTGCACTTCCTGAGCCAAAGTGAAGCTAGAGGTGGGCCAGCCCCTCCCCCAGCACACACCACACCCTCGTGGCGTCCTCGTAGACCCTCATCCTGGTCCAGGCTCAGAGGAGCAGAGGCCAGGCAGGTGCCTAATGCAAAAGGCAGCACAGGCTGCAGCCTGGCCCATGGGTCCACCTGCACCCCGGAGCTCACCGCACCCAGGAGTCCGGACAGCCTTGCCTGGTACACTTGGCCCCTGCTCCCAGCCCATCACACACCCCCTTGCCAGCTGCTGCCTCTGCATCCTGCCTCCACTCCTGCCCCACTCCTGTCCCTCCACCTGTTCAGCACCTGTTCAGTGTACAGATGGCTCCTGGTCGCTTGCACTTGTCACCTTCCACTCATTCAACACACAAGACAGGGCAGGTGGGGACTTCGTTTTGCCCACTGGTGACCCTGGCACTCAGAACTGTTTCGGTACCAGAAAGTGGGTGTGACCACTGTGATCAACAGCCTCCCGTGTTGCCTGAAGGCCAAGTACGACCTGAGAAGTTGCCATTGCTTTGGCCACCCCCTGGCCTCCAGGGTCCTCAGGGAGAGTGGTTCCAGCTGAAGCCAGATGCTGTGGACCTATGTGAAGTGAGAGGAGGTGAGGAAACCCAGGGTGCGGGTTCTCCAGCTCCAAAGCCACGTTGGCCCCATCTCTTGTCTCCCCATCAGTCCCACCCCCAGCCCAGTGTCCACCCAAACTCTCGGCTGTGGCCCCTGTTGTCTCCTCCCACTCCCTCTGCCACAGTCCAGGTGTCACACGACAAAGTAAGCATTTTTATTTTTTAAGACAGTTCAGGCTGGCCTTGAACTCACTGTAACCCAGGCTGGCCTCAAACTTAGGAGTGATCCTGCCTCAGCCCCCAGAGGGCTGGGATTCTGTGCATGCCCCACGACACCTACAGGCTCTTGGAAAGGCTCTTCCCCTAGCTGCTCCCTCCTCTGCCCGCCTCCCTCTTCACTGCTCATCACAGCCTGACGTGCATGTTCCTGCAGTTAGAGATGACGTCTTCCCTACTCAAATAGAGAGTTCTATGATTGATGGCAGGAATCGGAATCGTTTGCGTCCACTGCAGGGGCTGGGGCTCCCTCAAAAACAGGGAAGCTGGTAGCCTTTACAGGATGGAGCCCAGGGACCCCTGACAACCACACAGAGAAAGCAGACTCTATCCTGCACAATAGACGTGAAAGACTTGCTTATAATACCAGAGCCAAGAATCTTAACCATTTTACATATAGACACAAAGGATTTGGGGATATATTGCATATGTTGAATTCCCCAGGAATCTAACTACTGTGTAAGGTGTTATTTTTTTTTTTTGTACCAGGAATCAAACTCAGGACTTTGTGCTTGCCAGGTGGGCGCTTATGCCACTGAGCTATATCCCCAGCCCTACAGATGTTATTTTCTTTTGTCCAAGCTTTACAGTTCATTTCACATATGAACACTCCTGCACTGCTTCAGCATCAGCCTGCACACACAGTCCTCTTCCCAGTAATGGACCATTCACAGCTATACACCACTTCTTTCATTTCATTTCTTCTATTTCTTCAGGTTTTTTGGGACAGGGTCTTGCTATATAGCTCAGGCGGGCCTTGAACTCATTAGCCCAAGGTGTCCTCAAACTCATGGCAACCTTCCTACCTCAGCTTCCTGGGTGCTGGGCATACAGGCACATGCCACCATGCCTGGCTTTTATTTCACTCATATCATAGGATGAGAGTCATTATACATCTTAATTGGATATGAAGGCTGGTACACTAGCTATCACTTTTATTAACAGCAGAAAGTGTCATGAAAGGCAGCTTTGGGTCTGGTGCGTAAAGAACTATGGCTGTCATAGAGCTGTCTGTGGGAAAGTATCACAGCGTGGGTTCTCAAGTTCAAATCCATGCCCTGCCACTCAAACCCATGTGCCCATATATACAATGTGAATGCTCTCAGGCACACTTTCTTCTTCTGTCAAATTGGAGTCACATGACAAACTACAACAGGGAGTGCCAGCCATCAGGATGGTGATTCAACATGCATTCCTATTATTTTTCACTAAGCAAACTCCCAGGACTCCGTTCTTCCCAGCAGCTGTGGGAAGCTGAGGCACCATGGCATAGAGAGGCTAGCCGACCTTAGGAGGCTCTAAATGTACTCCTTCTTCCTTGCACCGAAGAGCAACCCCTGTGGTGAAGAGGTCCATCCCAGTGTTGGGAGCACAGCATTCAGGGCCAACCCCCACCCCCGCCCCAGGGGGCAGGAGCAGACTCCTGTGGGAGCTTTGCACTGGTTCCTGAATGTGCCAGCACCCTGGGGCCCATCCTACAACCTCTGGATCTCTCAGTCCCCTGACTTGCTATCAGGACCTATCCTTCCTGTTTTCTTTTAGGAGCACTCTGCTTTCCAAAGTGCCAAATCCCTTGTCTCCCAGGCAGACAGAAGGCAGTGGCAGCCAGCAAGAGGGCAAGTGGGGAGGCAGCGGTAAGTCCTGGACAGGCAGGCAGTGAGGAGGTGGGGAAATCAGTGTGGAAAGCTGGGATGTGAGCCAGACAGGCAGGTGACAGAATATGCAGAGATCCCAGTCCCCTGAGTGAAGCAGGTGGCTGGGCAAGCAGACGCGCAGGGGGGCTAAGAGAGACAGGCAGGCGACCACGTAGGCCACTGGCTTTGGGCATCTTCCCTCAGCTCCTCAGAACCACTCCACACACCTGCCCTGGCTTGGACACACCCATCCTCCTGGAAGAGGTAGCCCTCTGCGTACTGTGTGTGTGTGTGTCTCCTTCTCCGTAGGGACCATTGACCATCTTACCCTTCACTGTGCTTCCCCAGGGCTCAGTCACACCTGACCTGCTCCAAGCACACAGGTCATAGACATAGACGCTTTTGCCTGCAGTAGAGCGATCTGCACAGCAGAGATGAAGAGAATGAGCCGGAGAGAAACTCCACACTGCACACACACACGCATCCGCCCTCGTGGGGCACAGGTGTGCGTCACATAAGTGGAGACACACAAGCCTCAGTATGCACAGTTACACAAGTGCAGCTGCAGCACACACGGATACTACACGGACGAGGCATAAACATACCAACACCCGCCCAGCAACACAGTAGTAAATACACTGTCTGCACAGCCAGCCAGTCACATGACTGCTGCTTCTTGTCCTTAGTCTGGCTCGGACCTCACGGGTCTCCTCCTCCAGGTGCCACCCCGCCCCCGCCCCTGGGGATCTCAAGTCTCCTCTCCTAGTTCTCTTGCCCCAGGCAGTCCACCCACACCTCCCCCAGGCCGGATGCGGTACTTGGGGTTCCATTTGTTTCTCTGACACCACTACGCAGGCACCCAATGGACGTACGGAGCCAAACATATCCAGAGTAAAACTCACTCGCCCCAGGCTTGTTCCCCAGCGCAGACTTTGCTCGGGTACTGGACCCAGAGAGCACGGGTAACTCCCTCTCTCCCCCAGGTCCACATCCACACAGGACCTGACCCCGCCTCTTCCCTCTGCCAGCCCCCCCAGCTCCAAGCCCAGTCACCTGAGATTACTTCCTACTGTTTTGTTTTTCCAACTTAGTGTCAGGTGTCGGTGCTGTGTACTGCTAAATCCCCATTCCTCAAGGAAGGGTTAGGCACCTGCTCTGTTAATGCTTGTGGACAAGGGACTGTATAGATTGACACACAGAAGTACCCACTCCACAAACACCCCGGCAGTATTACATATAAATAGACAACTACCCAGTCTTGGGCAAGAAACCCCTCCGCACTGCCTGCAAAGCAGACTATACATAGGCACAAAGATACGCGGGGAGTCGGTCCGGTCCCTCTCCACCCAGACCCGCCCTTGAGACTGTTGCTCCGGCACGAAGCTGGTTGCAGATCTGCCCTCTACTTGAACCCCTCAGGCCTGGGGGAGTGAGGGTCCGCAGGCCGCACAGGGAGGGGGTCACTGGCCCACAGGCCTTAGGCAGCGCCTTCAGCTATGTCTGCAATTTCCTCTCCCCTTCCTTCTCTCCTCCTCTCTAAGGCTCTGGCCAAGAAGGCCGCCCCCTCGTACCAGCTCCAGCATGGGGAGGGGAAGCCACAGGCAGGGGCTTTGCTGGGCAGAGAAGGCTGCCAGCTGCACACACTGATCACACCAACCACTGCAGGCAGCAGGCCTGAGCCCAGGGGGGCGTGCACGTGTGCGCTGGGCAGGTAAAGGGAGGCACATTCTGCAGGGCTCATCCCCAGGAGCTCAGAGACACCGGAGGCCCCACGCTGGGGCCTGCAAACCTGCCCCAGTAATCATTAACCCAGGGTGACCACACCAGAGCTTGGCCAGCTGGACACATTTAACTCCGGGCCCTGGAGGAGGGGATGGGGTGCTGGCGACCTCGGCGTGGTGTGAGAAGGCCTGGGGAGCTGTGGAACCTCCCCCTCGCCCAGAAGATAAGTAAGGTACAAAGAATCGGCTTCCATTGTCTCTCCATGACTCAGTTTACTTTATCTGCGAATTGGGGATGACGATAAATACCCAAGTTATAAGGTTGTTAGGTTTAAATGAAAAAGTTTAAATGAAAGACTGCCGGAAGGGGTTAGACCAGCGCCAGGACCTAGGCAGAAGGGCAGCTTAAGAATAACAAAGTTTTTATTACTGGCCTGGGGGCGCCTCTGCAGGGCCTCCCCAGCCGCTTCCTGTGGGGAGGGCGCCCCCCTCCCCTTCCTCCGCCGCTCTTCCTCCCGCCCCGCCCCGCCCCGCCCCTCCTCTTTCCTCGGAGGAAACTTTCCGCCCGGGTTCATCGCCCGTGTCCGGCCTGCGCTGCCGCCTGGGGAGCCGAGCTGGGCGGGACCGGACGCGGCGGGAGCGGCAGGTCCCGGGTGTATGCGACCCCCGGGACGGACGCGGGACCCGCCAGGGCCGGGCAGCTGGGAAGCGGGGCGCTGACGGTGAGTGGCCAGGGAGCTGGGCCCCGGCGGGCGGGGCTCGCTGGCGGAGGGACGCGGCTCCCCCTGCCCGCGCGGTCTCTGCCTTCCATCCCGCCTCGAGACGGCGAGACCCAGCCTCATCTCGGGACCCCCAGGGGGCGGGGCCGCCGCTGCTCCTCAGGATGGGGCGTCGGCGTCCAGAGGAAGGACTACCCCTAAAGGGGCCCAGGTCTGCAACGAAGTTAGGGAACTGGGGGGAAGCTGGGGCGGCACCTCCAGGGAGAGGAACTGCCCGAGTAGCGAGCGTCCGGGATGAGGAGGAGCTGAGGAGCTGACCCGCTGACCCCGCAGGCTGGCCTGGGAACCGCACCCCGAGCAGCATGGATGCCCCCCGAAGGGACATGGAGCTGCTCAGCAACAGCCTGGCCGCCTATGCTCACATCCGCGGTGAGAGGGGCCGCGAGCCTGGGGGCACGGGCCTCCCCACCCCCAGCCCTTCATCCTTCCCTCTGCACCCCTCACCCGCACATCCCAGCGCCCGCACCTTCACTGCCTGCTGCTGCTTCCCCTCTGTCCCTCAAATAGGGGTTGTGGTCGTTTCCCCAGACTTAGATTTCGACTCTTCATGAAGGAAAACTTCCGCCCGCCAGGGCCGCTTTATAACCTCTGCCGTCTGTCCCCAGCGAACCCCGAGAGTTTTGGCCTCTACTTCGTGCTGGGCGTCTGCTTTGGGCTGCTGCTGACCCTGTGCCTCCTGGTCATCAGCATTTCCTGCGCACCCCGCCCGCGGCCCCGGGGCCCCGCTCCTTGCCGGGACCCCCGCAGCAGCACCCTGGAGCCCGAGGACGACGACGAGGACGACGACGACGACACGATGACGCGGCTGGGTCCAGATGACACACTGCCCAGCCCCGAGCTGTCCGCGGAGCCCGACGGGCCCCTCAGCGTCAATGTCTTCACGTCGGCGGAGGAGCTGGAACGCGCACAGCGGCTGGAGGAGCGCGAGCGGATCCTGCGGGAGATCTGGCGCACCGGGCAGCCGGACCTGCTGGGCGCCGGCACGCTGGGTCCCGGCCCCACGGGCACTCTGGGTCGCGTGCACTATTACTGATGCCTCGGCGGCCTGAGCACTGGACAGCAACTGAGCCCAGGGCTGGTTCCGGACCTCCGCGCTGTCCCTGCCTCCCACCCCCTGGTGCTATGGGCCTGGACCTTCGCCTTCCGAGAGGCACTTTTCCCCTTTCAGGAGGCCTTGGGGGCGGGGACGGGTCACTTCTAGGAACCGGCCACGAGATCAATGAAAGCTGCATTCTCAGTGACTCAGCCTCTCCCTTAGTTATACTTCCGTCTCTAGGAGACCCCAGGCTCCTACCTCCCTACCCGACTCCTTTACTAGGTCGCTCCGCCCCCCCACCTTGTGCTCCCTCACGGTTGCAGAAAGAAGCACACACCTGACTGGCACGCCGAGCAGCTGTCAGGCAGTCCTCACAAGCGCATTCCCCACCGCCCAGTACCCGGACACGCTGCACCCTGGCCCCACTGTGCCCCGGCGCGTTCATCACTGCAGCCACACCGCAGGGTCTGGGGGCCCTAACCTTAAGGTGCTGTGAGCTCCGGTGTAACTGTGTGCCTGGGGCCAGTGGTGGTGATGTCTGTATCTGAGAGGGGTCCAGGTGGGGCAGAATGTGCGTTCGGTGTCACCCGCACCACAGCTGGATCCCGAGCTCCAGCCTGGTGTGCAAGCCCCCCCCCCAGCTGGATTCCCTCCTGCGTGCCCCGTCTCCAGTCGAGGCGCTGGCTTCCGAGGGAGACATCCTTCGCCCCAACCCCCGCCACCCAGTGGATAAAAATAGCCCCGCAGGCCTTGGGAACGGTAATGGGAGCCACATGTTGGCCAGATGTGCCCGGGAGAGACCGCCAGGAATGTGGAGGCCTGAGCACGCCAGGCGGCCAGGCCCCGCCCCGCACAGACCAGGCCGACTCGGCAGCGCATCCACCTCAGAGTTTACTTTCTTGCGTTTCCCAAAGCTGAGTGTAAGGACACGGGCGGCCAGAGCTCGGCATCCCTCCCAGGCGAGCCGGTGATGTTCACTGCCGTCTGCGTCTCCGCGTGTTTGAGGCCCTGCGGGGACTTCCGGGTCCTCTGCGTCATGCGAACCTAGTGGGGTGAGGGCGTCAGAGCCCAGGACGGCCCCGCCCCACCCCGCCCCCCTCCACCCACCTCCAGCGAACGGAGCTTCTCTTTTTCCCTCTTCAGCTCCTCCCAAGCCTCAGTCATCTTCCTTCTGTGGACACCAGGCCCAGGTGAGGGACACGGACCCGTCCCTTCTCTTCCCCTCCGGGCCGCCTCATCCCTGACCCTAGCCACTTACTCCAGCTGCAGCTCCAGACGCTGCAGGGCGCTCCTGAGAGATGTCACCTCGTGCATTAGCGAGGTCACGTCCACTCCGTCATTCTTGCGCTCAGAATTTTGTACAACCAGGGAATGGAAGGTGGGAGTCTCCGGGGGTTCTGGAGTCTGCTTGATAGTGTGTGGGGTTTGGGGATGAGGGGCTCCCTGCTCTTTGCCGTCTTTTGGGGTGGGCACCTTTGCAGGTGCCTCCTTCCGCAGGGTTGTGGCCTCCTCCCCGGGCAAGGCTTTCTCAAAGGCAGGCATGGACCCTGGCTGGGCCTTGGACTCCTCTCGGAACACGGGGCTGTCCCCATGTCTCATAGGACAGCGTATCTCTGAGGAGTCAGGCTGCAGAGAAGCCTGCTCTGGCATGGGGACCGCTTCTTGAGGTTGAGTCTCCACGGCTGCCAGAGCCTGGCGCAAGGGCAGGCATTCCCCAGGAGAGGAGCCCTGGGATTGAGTGCACTTTCCCGGGGAGTCCTCTTCAGGAAGCCCCTGCTCTGGAGTCCTGAGCTTTTCTAGGGTGAGGGCCATGTTTCGGCCAAGGGCTTCATCCTTAGGTGCAGCTTCCAGGGCAGGGTCTGCATCTATAGAAAAGACCCTCTCTGGAGTGGAGTCCTTGTCCAGAGTCAGGGTCTTCTGTGGGGCAGAGACTTTGTCAGGAGACAAGGTCTTCTCTGGGATGGAGGACGCCTCCAAAGTCAGGGTCTTCTCTGGATTGGAGGCCTTACGTTGAGGTGGGGTCTTCTCCGGATTGGGGACCTTATTTGGAGATGGGGTCTTCTCTTTGGTGGGGATCTTGTCCAGTGTCGGGGTTCTAGTCACAGAAGGGGCCTTTGCCAAGCTGCTGTGATCTGCCCCCTGTGGTGATGGGGACAGAGTCTCAGCAGAGGCCTGGGTACCTGAAAGGGTCAAGTCTGGTTCCCCTTGCCTGGGATCCTTCACCCTGCACACCACACCTCTGGGAACCAGCCTCTGCCTAGTACCACACCCACCCATGTCTCACCTGACTGGGTGCAGAGTGCTGCTGGGGAGCCTGGGGTTTGGGTCGCTTTCTGCCAGGTTGCCCAGGACCCCCACTGAGCAAGTTGCCACTGGAGCCTATAAGAGCAGAATTGAGGGACCCTCCCAACCCCCATCTCTCTCCATCTCTGTCCCGCAGCAAAGACCCCCTATCCCCCTGTCTCCCAGCCCCGCTCCCACCCACTGGAGGAAGAAAGCCCTTACCTGCATTCCGGGAGGGGTGCCTCTGACTGTCCCCATAGGGTGTCCTGGAACACATCCCCATTAGGCCTCAGGGAGGTGAGCAGGGAGGGGCACTTCCTCTGTACCCCCGGACACTTGCTCCTTACTTGGCTTTGCTGGGTCCTGTGGGAGCAGTCACCGACTTCTTGACAGTAGGGAGGGCTGTTCTAGCCACCAATTTCTTTGGTTCCTTAGGCTCTGAGAAGAGAGAGTAGCAAAGTGTTTGTTCATTCACTTATCCACCCACTTAGCAGTCACTGGCCCCATCTTGTGCTTTGGGCAGGGGACTGTGGACAGAAGAATCACCTCGGACTATGGAGTGTTGACTCCTGGGCTCAGGAGACTATGGGAGCACTCCAAAGGGTCACCCAGCAGATGGCTGTCAGAGCAGACTGCAGGAAACGGCCCCACAGCCTGCCTTATTTTTTCTTCATTACTGGGGATTGAAGCCAGGGCCTTTCCACTGAGCCTCATCACGAGCCCTATTTTATTTTGAGACAAGGTCTTACTAAATTGTCAAACCAGGCTAGGCTTGAATGTGTGACCTTTCCTGCTTCAGCCTCCTACATGCTGAGATTACAGGTATGCACCACTGGTTCTCACACCAAGTTTTTATCCACTCTCCTAAGACCTGTTCCCTCCTGGGTGCCCATGGCTGCTTCCCTGGTTCTGATCTCAACTTTCCTAAACCACAGCTACAACTTTTCCCCTTCCAGTCTAACCTTAAACTTTTGTCTTCTGTTTCTCGTCTACTCCCTAGGAGACCTCACCCAGGTTTATGGGTTTAAACGGTATCAGTAAGCAATGACTCCCAAGTTTCCATCTCTAGCCCCTCCCTCCTTCCTGAACTCGACTCACCTCCAGCAGCTCTCAAGTACACTCACTACTGGCATCGCACACTTGACAGCCAAATCTGAGCTCCTGCTCCCCCACCCATGAATCTTCCCCTTTCCCCATCTGCACCATCTTATCCATGTACCACTTGCACAAAATTTAAGTCATTCTTTGTCAGATAAACAATTTGGGGAGGGTAGTTTTTTGAGATAGGGTCTCCCTCTGTAGTCCCGGATGACCTTCTGCTCAGTGTTTTCCAGCTTGGCCTCAAACCTGCGGCACTCCTCCTGCCTCAGCCTCCTGCTGGGTTTACAGGTATGTGCAACACACCTGGCTCTTTCTGATTTCTGAAACAGGGTCTTAATCACTAAATCACTGGGATTCCTGGCCTGAGCCACCATACCTGGCCTCCAACTTGTTTATGTGAGTCTTTTGAAATGATGACATGGGTTTTCTCCTTTAATCTTTCAATGGGTGATGAATGGCGTTTGTAGTTTTCCAAGCTAGCCTTGCATTCTTGGAATAAATCCACCTTGCTCATGGTTTATGATCTTGGCAGTGCTGCTGAAGTACCTCCTCAGTGTTTCTTACAATTTCTATCTCTTTCTTTTTTCCTGTCTTTCTGAGACAGGGTCTCGCTATGCAGTTCAGGCTGGCCTTGAGCTCACTTTGTAGCCCAGGCTGGTCTCGAACTCACAATGATCCTCCTGTCTCAGCCTCCCGAATGCTGGGATTACAGGTGTGCACCACCAAGCCCAGCAGATTTCTGCATTTTGCACCATCTTCCTCAGACCTATACCAGATCCACAGGGAGCTAAAAGAGTACATGTTTTGTTTCTACACATCTGTTAGATCTAAGATAGGAATCATCTTTCTTTGAAATTTCCCTGCAAATTCAGTCTCATTTTTTTCATGATGGGAAGATTTTTAAAAACTATTTCAGCTTTAATAGTTATGAAAAGTTCAGGCTAAAATTCTTGAGTCAGTTTGAGTGAGTTACATTTTTATTTAATTTTATTTTTTTATTCTTTTTTTTTTTTTTTTGTCTTTTGGAGACAGGATCTTCCTATGCAGTTGAGGCTGGCATTGAGCTCACTTTATAGCCCAGGCTGGCCTCGAATGCACAACGATCTCCTGGCTTAGCCTCCCAAGTGCTGGGATTACAGACATGTGCCACCATGCCCGGCTACATTTTTAAATTATCCAATTAAAATTTTCTAATTATTTGTGTAAAGCTGTTCATAGTATTCTTTTATAATTCTTTTCATTTCAGCCATATCTGCAGTTACGGCACTTTTTTCATGGTACTGGTGATTGAATCCAGGGCCTTGAACACAGCTACATCCCTGACAATCTTAATTTTTTTATCTTCCATATGTATTTTAAAAACATTTTAATGCAATATATGTGGACATTAATAAATAAGAAAAGCACTCTTCTATAAAAGAAAAAAAATTCATAACAAGATAGAGAACAACACTAGTTAAAATACTGTGTACTATTATCCTAAAAGGATGGCCAAAATGTTACTCTGAGTACAAATCATAGAAAAGACTCTCTTACAAAAAAAGCAGCAGATAATAGCACAAACTTTTTCAATGAACTAAGAGAAATTAATCGTATAAATGAAACAAATTAGCACATATGTATGTATATATTTAGCATACATGTATATTGAAATATTTCTGAAACAGTGGAATACAGAATTTGGGGAACTGCTCGAATTTCTTTCTGTTGTGATACAGCCTCTCACTCAGGTGCCCAGGGTGGTGGAGTGTCCACCCTCCTTCCTCAGCCTTCCAAGTAGCCGGGACTACAGACACGCACCACCACCCAGCCTCACGTGTTTTACAAAGGTACAAAGAAGCCAGGTAGCACACATCTGTAATCTCAGCATGGGGGAGGCTACTGTGAGTTCAAGGCCAGCCTGGATTATACAGTGAGACCCTGTTTCCAGAACGAATAAGGGGCACAGCAGCACAGCAAGCCTGAGGTCCTGAGTTCGATCCCCGGTATCCCCCCTCAAAAAAAAATCAAACGAATAGAAACCAAAGCAATGTTATTTTAATGTATTAACTCTCTGGTGAGACTTAATATGAAAAAAGAAAACATAATAATTAAAATGAAAATAAGGAGAGGCACAGCTGTGGGGACACATCTGTAATCCCACCTATTAAAGAGACTGAATCAGGAGGATTGTACATTCAAGTCCCTCCTGGGCAATTTAACAAGACTGTCTCAAAATGAAAAAATGAAGTACCACAGATGTATCTGAGCATGAGGCCCTGGTGTCAGTCCACACTACTGCATAGACCCCTGCCACCGTGGTAAAAACTACAACATAGGGCTGGGGATATAGCTCAGTAGAATAAGTGCTTGCCTGGCAAGCACAAGGTCCTGAGTTCAATCCCCAGTACCGCAAAAAAAAAAAAAAACTACAACATATACCATCTTAACTATTTTATTTGTGGTAGAGAATTAAACCCTTCCCACTGATTTATATTCCTAGCCCTCTAAAAGTTTTACTTTTCTGAGAGAGGGTCTCACAAAGTCTCTACATTGCCAAGCTGGGCTTGAATTTTTAACTCTCCTGCCTCAGCTTCCCATAGTGCTGGGATTATAGGCATGTGTCACCAACCTCAGCCTTCTCAAATCTAGTAATTCTTCTTGTTTTAAAACTTGTTTTGGGGGCTGGGGATATAGCTCAGTGGAATAAGCGCCTGCCTAGCAAGCACAGGGTCCTGAGTTCAATCCCCAGTACCGCCAAAAAAAAAAACCAAAAAACTTGTTTTGTCAGGCTGGGGATATAGCTCAGTGGAATCAGCGCCTGCCTGGCAGGTGCAAGGTCCTGAGTTCGATCCCCAGTACCACAAAAAAACCTTGTTTTGTCTGATATTAATATGGGTACTCTACCTCTTATATGGTTATATATCTTTTTATGGGGGTATATCTTCTTTTTCAGCATTTTACATTCTCTTGTACACAGTATATGTACAAGAGATTTTGATTTTATCTTAGTCTGATAATCTGCCTGATTTTATTCAGAACAACAGTCAGTAAGCCAAGATTTGTCGACCCCGACTGCTTTCTCCTTCTTGGGGATTTAGCTCAGTGGTCTAGCACTTGCCTAGCGCTGGCCCTGGCCTCACACATGCGGGCAAGAGAACAGAGATCAACAGGCTCTTCCTTACTCACTGATGAGAACGTTAAAGCACACAATCACTTGAAAATCAATTAGACCTTATCTCATAAAAGCTGAGCATTCACTTACCATACAATCGAGCAATACCTCTCCCTAGATTACACCCTAGAGATACTACTGTGTCCAAACACCAGAAGACAGAAATGAGAATGTTCAAGGCAGCACTATTTGAAATAGTAAAAAGACAGATACAACTAAAATGTCTAACATCAGGAAACCAGATACACAAATTACGATAAATTCCCTACCAGGGATATTATATAGTAGAGAAAAAGAAATGAACTACATCTAAAGCCAGTACTGGCTCAACAACAGGTGTGCTGATCAGTGGAACAGAACTGGTCATGCAAAAACAACCCCGGAAGCAGCAGATATCTGATCTTCAAAACAGGGGCCAAAGACACCCTGAAAAGATCTTCTCTCTTTCTTTTTTTTAAGGAAGAAAAGGTTTCTTTTTAGCTCAGTTTGTGGAGGTTTCATACGTGTGCATACTTGGCTGGCTCCAAGGCAGAGTGGTACATGGCAGAGGACAACAGTTCATGGTGGTAGAAAACAGCAAAAGCAAGAGCAAAAGGGAGGAGCCTTTAAAAAAAAATAACTTTAACACATGCTGGACAAACTGGTTACCCACATGCAGAAGAGTGAATAGAGACCCATACCTCTTACCCTGCACTAAAATCAAATCAAAATGGATCAAAGACCTAGATATAAAAACAGACACAATGAATCTGCTGGAAGGTAAAGCCAAGGACTTTCTAAACAGAACCCCAGTTGCATAAGAAACAGCACCAACAATCAACAAATGGAACCCTATCCAAAAGCTTCTGTACAACAAAGGAAACAAGCAACAGAGTAAAGGGCCAACCTACCAATATTCTACTAATTCTACACTTTATATATTCTACTAATAGCTAATTAGGCCCCCCAAATAAAAGACCCAATCAAGAAATGGGCAATTAAAATGAATAGACACTTCTCAAAAGAAAGACAAATGGTTAATAGGTACATAAGAAAATGTTTGGCACCTTTGGCCATCAAAGAAGTGTAAGTCAAGAGCAGGGAGGAAAAGGGATCAAAAGAGAATTAAGATGTGATCTGTATGCCAGGCATGGTGGTGCATGTCTGTAATCCCAGCACTCAGGAGGCTGAGGCGGGAGGATCCTTGTGTGAGGCCAGCCTGGGCTACAAAATGAGCTCAAGGCCAGCCTGAACTGCATAGTGAGATCCTGTCGCAAAAAGACAAAAAAAAAAAAAAAAGAAAAAGAAAAAGAAGACGTGATACATGTATGTACCAATTCCCTACAATGAATATAATCATATACTGCAAACATGTATTCACAAAAATAAAAATTAAAGAAGACTAGAAATAGAAATCCCATTTGACCCAGCTATAGGTGACTACCTTGTACAAAGGTTAAAGTCATCATACCACAGTGATACATGTGTACCCAACTTTATAGCAGCATAATTCATAAGAGCTAAAGCAGCCTATGTCCATCAACAGAGGAATGGATAAAGAGAATGTGACGTTTACGCACAATGGAGAACTACTCAGTGATAAAGAAAGATAAATTTGAGTCATCTGTAGAAAGATGGATGCACCCTGACCCTGTAATGCTAAGTGAAATATATCAGACAAGGATAGGGAAATACTGCATGGTCTCTCTTATATAAGAGACCCAAAGTATAAATTATTCAAAGCGCAAAATAAAAGATAAATGATAGGAAATGGGAAGACAGACTGTGGAAATGGGAAGGGGATCTGAATATGGGGAAAATGAGGAAGAGGGGAGAGGAATGGGAAGTGGAAAGGGTCAAGATGAGATCTATATGTATACACTAGTTCTCCATGATGACATTACTTTTTTCTTTTTGAGACAGCATCTCGCTGTGGAGGTCAGGCTGGCCTTGAATTTTCTATGTAGCCGAGGCTGGCCTCGAACCCGAGGCCATCCTCCTGCCTCAGACTCCCTGGGATTACAGGCGTGCGCCACCACACCTGGCTCACTTTTTCATTTTGTAACAATGCGAAGTTTATTTGAAAAGTGAAGGGTGAATGGGTAAGGAAGGAACTGGCTCTGCAGAGCAAACTTGGGCAGAATAAAATAGAGGAAAAGGTAAAAACAGAAATAAATACAATCTATTTTCTGTATGTAGGTCTTGTAAATTTTGTGCTGAGATTTACAACTATTTCATATTTTAATACTCTTATAAACGATGTGTTTTCTTTTTGTCATCATGAAATGAAGTACGGTTGCTTTTCGTTTTTTTCTTTTTTTTTTTGTACCGGGAGTCAAACTCTAGACCTCATGCTTGGCAAACAGGCGCTGTGCTGCTGAGCTATATCCCTGGCAGCAGTTGGTTTTCACTAAACATTTATTAATAAAAAATAAATAAATAAATACACCCTGGGTCTGGCAGACACAGGGCGGGCTACCAAGAGTCAGGATAGCCAATGATGAATGTATATATTGTTTGGCAAACATACTAATAGAAAAATTTTTTAAACTAAAAAATAAAAAGCCAGGCATGGTAGCCCACACCCGTAATCCCAGCTCAGGAGGTTAAGGGAGGAAGACTGCTGTGGGTTCCAGGCCAGCTTGACTACATAGTGAGTTCAACATGAGTACGGACTGCATAGTAGACTGTCTAAAAACAAACAAAAAGATGTGAATTATATCTATAAATAAATAAAAATTTATGTATCTTAAAAATAAATGTTTTTGCCAGGTGTGGTGGCACACACCTGTAATCCCAGCAGGAGGCTGAGGCAGGAGGATTGTCACAAGTTCGAGACCCACCTGAGCTACAAAGTGAGCTCAAGGCCAGCCTGAACTGCATATAGAGACCCTGCCACAAAAAGACAAAAATACATAAATAAAATAAATATTTCTTGGTACCAGCAATCGAACTCAGGACCCTGCGCTTGCCAGGCAGGTGCTGTGCTGCTGAGCTATACACCCATGTTGATTGAGGATGGCAAAAGCCAGAGGACTATAACTTAGCCTACCTTTTATAAAGCACACAAAAAAATAGATTTACCGATACCCTGTTTAGACATACGTATATGTATGTAAGAAAACTTACACAAACTCAAGGGAATTATAAACATAATAATTCAGAACAGTGGTTACCTTTGGGGCTGAGAGAAGTGGGAGACAAAAAGAAAGGCGCACACACACTGCTGGCTGTGTGTTAGCTCTGTTTCGGATGACAGAGGATGGGTATTCACTGTTTTGGTTTTTTATTTATTTGTGGTACGAGGGCTTGAACACAGGGTCTTCCATATGAGAAGCAAGTACTGTATCACTGAACAACTCACTCCTCTCCCAGTTCTATTATTAAATTAAATTTCTGTTTAGGGCCAGGGATAGAGCTCAGGGGCACAAGCACCTGCCTGGCAAGCACAAGGTCCTGAGTTCGTTTCCTAGTACCAAAAAAAAATTTTTTTGTTTTGCTTTGTTGAGACAGGATCTCTTTGGCTGGCCTCAAACTCACTTAAACTCATGATCCTCCTGCCTCAGGCTCCTGAGGGCCGGAATTACAAACACAAGCCTCTTGGCCTGGTTCCTACTATTTTTTTTTTTTTTTTTCTTTTTGAGACAGGGTCTCACTATGCAGTTGAGGCTGGCCTTGAGCTCACTTTGTAGCCCAGGCTGGTCTTGAACTCACAAAGATCCTCCTGCCTCAGCCTCCCAAGTGCTGGGATTACAGGCGTGCGCCACCACGCCCGGCTTGTTCCTACTATTTTTTACTTACTTACTTACTTACTTACTTACTTACTTTATCTATCTATCTATCTATCTATCTATCTATTTATTTATTTATGGTCTTTTTGTGACAGGGTCTCGATATACAGTTCAGGCTGGCCTTGAGCTTACTTTGTAGCCCAGGCTGGCCTCGAACTCACAATGATCCTCCTGCCTCAGCCTCCCAAGTGCTGGGATTATAGGCGTGTGCCACCACACCTGGCATTTCGTTTTGTTTTGTTTTTTGGTACTGGGAATTGAACTCAGGACCTTGTGCTTGCCAGGCAGGCGCTTGTGCTGCTGAGCTACATCCCCAGTCCCCCACTATTTTAATAATATGTATTCTTTTTTGTTATTGCTGTTGTTGTTTTGAGACTGTGTCTCACTATGCAATTCAGGCTGACGTTGAACTTGCAGTGATCCTGTTGCCTCAACACTTCAAGTGCTGGGATTACAGGTATGTGCCACCACACCTGGCTACAACATATGTATTCTTGGCATGTGTCAAATATTGCATTCCAAGATAAAAGGACACATCCTTACAGACACACAGACACATACATAGAGCTACTCACTGACATACTAGTAAGACACATGAACACACACCCAGTCTCATGGACTCACACAGGTCCATCCTTAAACTGGGATTAGTCACCCTCTAAGACACACAGAGAAACCTTCACAGATTAACAGTTACAAACTGACCCACATATTCATTTACATACCTTCCTACCAGGCCCTGACCCACAGAGGAGGGAGCTCCTTTGGGGAGCTAAACTGCCGGGGGGACTGCAGATGTTTACAGGTCACTGGTGGGTTTCCTAGAGCGCATCCCTAATCCAGGGCTCCTCAGGCACCCACCTAATTCCCGAGATATCATTCTCCGTGGAACCAGCTTCTTGACCTAGGCAGAAAAGCAGTATGATAATCCAAAGAGTGGTTACCCACATGTCTAAGTCCACCCCCATTTAGGGTGAGGCTCCAGTGGGGTCTATGGAGCGCCACATATGTTGGCTGTTTTAGGGAGTCCCATGCCCTTCTGTCTGCGCCCAGTGAATGCAGGACTGCCAACTTTGCCCCAGGTAGGTTGCTGCCTAAGTGTCTAGCTCTGTACTCACTGGGGGTGGTGGGAGCACAAAGTTGTCTGGAAAAACGCCTCTTTTGCCCCGACACTCTCCTTCCCACCAGCCTTTATCCTCTGTGTTCTGGGAGACAAACATGCTGGTAGGGAGCTAAGCCAGGTCCCCCAAGCTCCTCTCCTAGGTCCCACCCCCTCTCAGCGCCCCCTTCCCCGAGCCTTCCCCCATCCATTCCTCTCCCACCTTCCTCAGTACTTTCACCTCGTCCCCCCTCTTCAGTGGTAACTCGTCAGGGGACTCCGGCTGGTAGTCAAACAGGACCCTGTAGGTCTCAGGGTGGAAGACTGGGGAAAGGTCAGGTCACTGGAGCCTGCCCTATCCTCTCCCTCAAGGCTCCCTCCTCCCCCAGCCTGGCTTGGAAGTGGGGGATCCTTTTTGGTTGGGTGCTCACCTGTCTTCAGGTAGTCTGGAGGGCTGTCAAAGGTCAGGCCTACCAGCTAGTGGGGGCGGAGAGGACAAGATGAGCCTCCTACCAGCCCAAGAGAAACTTGACACTTCTGGGCCCACTGGGAGCCAGCTTACCTTGGGAGGCTGCTGAGGACCAGGGCTGATGGATGGCAGGTCTGTGTTACCAAGACCTGGTTGGGGAGAGTGAGGCTAGTGAGGTGCTAATTCACAGGTCATGGAAGGGCATCAGAGGGGTTACGTGGTCAGAATGTGTGACTCGTAGGCTCATGCCACCGGATCACTAGAACGCCAGTGTGGTCCCAGGGGGTCCCAAGATTCCAGGGTCCAGGTCTCACTTGGGGGCCCACTGTCCAGCAACTCCACAAAGTTGGATGGGAAGGCTCCCAGCTGCCCGTTCTTCTTCCCCAGCCACCAGCCGTCCTCAATCTGGGGAGGGGGAGGACGCAGGGACATCTGGTTCCGCCCCAAGGGTGCCTACAAACCCTGTACTCTCGGTTCTGCCCCAGGACCCACTCTTTCTTGTCCCTTCCTTCCCCTCTCGCCCCTCACCCTTATCTTTGTCTCCTTGGCTTTATTCAATGTCCCTTACTCAACGCCTCTCACCGCGTCACCTCACCCACCTCTTTTATCACTTCCACAGTCTCCCCAGCTTGCAGCTTCAGCTCGTCCACCTGCTCCGGGCTGTAGTTGAAGTTCACTTTGCACCATCTTTGCGGGCCCCGAGATTTGGAAGGGTGCCCTGGTTGGACAAGAATTAAGACTGTGCCGGAGCCCGAGTCTGCTGGGCTGGAGGAAGGACTGGGCGCGAGCAGGCCCCGTTGTACCCAAGGCTCCGACCCCGGGCGGAGCATTGTCCTCTGAACCAATCACAGGCCGCAAGCCCGCTCCGTGGCCCCGCCCACAGCCGGCGGCTGTCCCGGAGCTGCGAGGCCGGCACTCGCCCACCAGCCTGCGCCCCCCCACCTCCGACGCTCACGTGGGCGTCGCTCGCAGCGTGGTCTCGGCGCTTCCCCGGCAATTCGCAGGGCTTCTGGAATCTCCTGGGAATGAACGCCTGGCTAGGTCCTCCCGACTCCCAAGCGGAGAGCCTTGAGACCCCCAGCCTGCTCCGTGGGCGACCTTACCTGCACCAGGCGCTTAGGGAAGAGGCCACAGCGGCCCTCTAGCTCTCCACGCAGCCAGCCTCTCCCGGGCCCCTGGCGCACCTGCCGGACCACGTCCCCGGGTGCCAGGTTCAGCTCGTCCGCTTTCCGGGCGCAGTATCTGGCCAGGACCAGGACCTCTGCGGGCGGAGGGCCGGGCGGGGTCGCGGCTCAGAGCGAGGCAAGCCGAGGCGCTCCCAGGTTACTCCCGGGTCCAGTGCAGAGGACGGCGGTAATGTGGTGTAGGTTTTTACCGTCCCACACAGCACAAAGGAGCCACCCCGGACTCTCCGCACATACCCATGACTTCCGGGGCACCTTCCAGAGCCTGGCCCGTCCGGCTGGCGACTGAACACTGTTTTGGGCTCGGGAGGGTGCGACAGTCTGCGGAGTGAAGGAGGCGGAGACGCCAGCCAAAGGTCGGGTACTGGGAGCGGACGTGGGCGAGGGAGAGGGGGCGGCCTGGCTCAGCCTGTTTGGCCCTATCCTGGCGGGCCTCTGGCTTGTGCGGGGAGGGGGGGGGGTCTGAGTTTTCTCACGTGATCTTCCCAGGTTAGCAACCTCTCCCTTCCGCCAAGCCTAGCCGGGCCCGCCCTCTTGGCTTAAAAGCTTTTAGCTTCAGAGGGAAGTGGGGGAAAGCACGTTTAGGGTGGGGCCCCTGGCTGACGGTGCGCCCTGAGAAAGTGGGCAGCTCCTGTTGCCTGTATACTTCAAAGCTCCGCACCCCTGAAAGGGGCGCCCCACCTCTTGCCTCCTCTGGAGTAAGGAAAACAAACCCTAGTTGGCGGGTTGAGTTGGGTTTGAGAAAGTACAAATGACTTTATGAGCTCCTCCTTACTTATGCTTGGAACTGGACAAATTTTGAAGATCAGGGCCCCCTACAAGCCCACCCTGTGAGGACTACACTTCCAAATAATCTTCCTGCTCAGGGCACAGTGAAGGCCAGGCCTGTTAGCCACAGCCCTTCACTGCTGAACCAAGGAGTAAGCCAAAGTTCTCGTTCATGACACTACGGTGTAGTGAAAATAATCTGATTTCTCCAGGGCTGTCCAAAGCTCAGGATGAAGCAAAACCACTACAGCAGGAACGAAGAGTTCCTGCTCCGCAGAGGAATAGAGGGGCCTGTGTTGCTGCACGAACAGGCTGGAGGGGATGAGCCACAGCTGGGGCCCAGCCCCTCACAAGCATTGTCTTTCGGGCTTACTGAAACTGCTGTGGGCGGTATCTACCACCCTCTGAAGGTGCACACACTCGGTAACAATGAACACAGCCCACATACACCCGCCACTTCATTTATTGTTTTTATTTGCAGGAGGAGTTGAAACAAATTTTTAAAGAGTGTTTTTCTTTTTTCCCTAAACATGAATCATTCAAGTAAAACCAACTTAACTATAGAAATGTAGCAAAGTAAGGGGAAAGCACAACCCAAGCAAAGGTGGGGGGAAGAGGAGGGGACACGTCCACATAGAACATATGCGCAGATGCCATATGATTCACCTGCTCAGGACAGCCTCCTCAGAAGGCGAAAGGACCCACTATAAGAGGATGTTTTTTCCCCCCAAACATCTGAGAATGTTTAAACTTAAAGCTTAAAAAGATAAAAGTAACCAAAAAAAAAAAAAAAAAACCCCAAGAACCACCCAGCCACCACCTTCCTTAATCAATCATAGGCGTTTCTTTCGTTTTATAAAAAGATTAATAAAAAATATTGAAAAAATTATTTTCTCATCTTATATTTGTAAAGATAATAGAATTCAGAAGTATCTTAGAAAACCGACCAGAAACTGCCCTCCAGTTTCCACCCCTGTTGCTGAGGATCAGCAGGACTAGAAAGTTTGGGACATTGGAGCTGCTGGTGGAGAATGGGAAGCCCAGCCCAGGAGAAATCAGAAAATACAGGAGCAGGTTGCATGGAAGTGGTCAAGGGCAACTCCATGTGACACGGCTGCGCAGAAAAGGGGAACACAAGGTGGTCAGAAAGGCCTTAAACTCCTCCTCGACATACAAAACTGGATTTTACAAAGATCCAAGCAGTTTGGTCCCAAACTGAGGTGAACACTTCAATGTTTATTCACATGCTTTGCTTTCTCTTTTAAGAATCAAAGTTGCCCAAATTAAATCTCTCAGCTATTACTACATATGTCTAAAAGAAGAAAAGAAAAAAAAAAGGGGCCTTTTAAAATCAGGTCAGGGGAGAAGAGACTGAAAATCATCAAATTAGTCCTCTTAGCTCCAAATGAAATGAAAATTAAAAACAGAACTGTTGGTTTCTAATAGCAAACAAACCAAAATTAAGCATCACTCTCCCTCCCCTCCCGTCCCCCACCCTATACACCAACAACAAATGAACACCGCTAGAGCCCAACACGTCATGTTCTGCTGAGCTGGACCTGACCCCAGGCTCTGTGGTGGCCTCCCCTGTCCAGTGGGACACAGCACCAGGGACACTTTCCACTGTAGTAGGATTCTGCACGGCTGGGTGGGGGGGAGATGTTCAGAATCTTCTTGAGGCCCGTTCAGCTCCTCACCAGCCGTCTTCCCAGTGCCTCTCCCCTGGTCAAGGGCTCCCATCAAGAGTGGCCCCTACTCAGTTGTGGGCTGTAAGTTGTCCTTTTCTTCTCGGTTCTCTGTTCCACTCTCATCATCTTCAATCTCCCCTTCCTCCCCACTGAACTTGTCGTGGGCCCACTTGGGGCTGGTACTGGATTTCCGGAACATGAACCGGCCTCGACCCCGGGGGAAGGCTCCGCGGCCTCGGCCGCGGCTCACCCATTTATCACTGCCTTCACCTTCTCGGTCATCGTGCTGAGGAGAAGAAATCGCTGTCAGTAACACAGCTCTCTTTCCTATGCTCCCCCCAGATGCACCTTTCCCACAAAGAACCTGTGCCCATGCCGTCTTTTGTTCCTTTCTGCTCTTCTTCCCTGTCACCTACTTGAAAAATGCCTCTGGTTCAGATCTAAGAGTATCAGGAAAGTGCCGCCTTAGAAATCCTGAGACACTGACTTGCACATTTTAATGTTAACCTTCATCTAGCAATGAAAACAATTATACCTTATTTACTCCTCAAATATACCCCATCATTACCTTCACTATACAAATTCCGTATTTGGTATACCACTTTTCAAAGGATTAATCTGAGGATGGGGGACATAGCTCAGTGGCACAAGCGCCTGCCTGGCAAGCACAAGGTCCTGAGTTCAAGTCCCAGTACAAAAAAAGGTTTAACCTGAGAAAGCAAATCACACTAAAATGTGAAGTGATGTCTGAACTAGGTTTCTGGGCAGCTAAGAAAATGAGCAACACTCAGAAGACACAGCTGAGACAGGACCAGGGGTATGGGTGTCTGGCAAGTCTAAGGCCAGGTTTCAATCCCTAGCACAGGTGGGGGTACAGGGTGTCAGACACACCTGGGGCCTCAGCACTTCCCACCTCACCCCACCCTCTCATCTTGTATCTCCCCTCTTCAGCTATATACCAGGAAGCAGGTGGCAGAGCAGAAAAAAATCTGACTTACATCTCCAAACAAGCCCTGTTCTGATGATCTCACGAGATGAATGGATGGACCCCGTCAAAGAACGGGAATAAATTTTGGAAACCAAAAGTTCTTACTTCATCTGTCCCTTGAGAGTCTAAACTATCCACTCACGTAAACTAGGGCCTTACTGCCTGCAGGTCAGCTTAGCTGAGGTGCCAGTTGGTTCTGTCCACACCCACATGCACACCATACTAAAAAACCAGGCTGGCAAACCTCTTTCAGGGGACAGTCAGAGGCAGGCTAGAGGGGATCTGTATGGCTTTAATTTTTCCTTCTACAGCAGTCCCACTGCAGCACCCAACCCGGGCCCAGCCAACTGCACTACCCTAGACCTAAGTTCAAGGGTCCTCCAGAAGCCTTTGAGTGGCTCCCAGCAACCCTAGAAAAGTGAGGATGGCCAAGCACGGTCATTCACACAAAAACCTGAGTTTCCAAGCTACGTAACTGACAATGCAAACCCATGCCAGCCATTCAAATGGTGGATGGTCAGCAGTAAGTTTACATTAGTTACAACACTGAGCCATACCTGCTTGGATATGGGCCTGCTGTGACACATAGCAGGCAAAGGGTCCTCGCTCACTGGCCCCTAACTGGGCCTAGGAAGACCCCAAACTGAGAAGCCCAGAATAGGGTGGGAATGATCCACAGCTTAGAGCTCACAACCCCAGGGGCATTTTACTTTGGAAACAGATCCTTTTCCTCAAAAAGATCTGTGAGTTGTCTGTTTCTCTGTTACTCTTGCTCTGGGAGTGATAGAAGCTGGGGGTGAGTGAGCAAAAAAGCAATTTCACAAACTAAAAAGGCAAGAGCAACACTTCTTATCCTTGAATCCATAAGCATCTGAGATGACAATCCGGATTCTACTGGGGCCAGTACTGACTTATCTCTCTCTCGAAGACAGCCAAGCCTACCACTATACTGTCCAACAAGTATACATCCCCAGTTCAATATGCCTGCACAAACATTTAACTACAGGGTTAGATAGACCAATGAAGGAAGGCCTTGGAAACTGCTACTATCTGAACCAAAAGCCCTCTGGCTCTTCACGGTTAGCCCCAGACACATACCAAGTAGTACTTCTTGCTTTTGGGTGTGTACTCTGGATCCCATTCCTCTTCCCGGTTTCTCTTCTGAAAATCATTGTTACTGTTGTTGTTATTGTTACCAGAGTAGTTGCCTCTGCCCCAACCTCTCCCTCTGGCTCGAAATTGCTGTGGTAATAAAAGAGGGTGGTGGTGAGATGAGACAAAGTCTATGTCAAGAAGAGACTAACTCCCAGCATTTGGTTCAAACATTTTCCTGGCACAGAATGGGCACCTGTCCCCCAGTCACATGCAGCCCAACTGGCTTCTAGGTATTTCCTTTCTAGTGACCCCAAGTCTACAGCCCAGAGAATAAACATGGCCTAAGAGCCTCCCTATAAGCAGCAGAATTCAACATGGGGGTTGGGGGTAGTACTTCTAAGATGGGAGGCTTTAAGAGGCTAAACAATCATGAACAGAAAAATAACCCAAACTGGAAAGCCTCAGGAGCATGGGTGGGAGAATTAAAGCACCTAAGGTTTGTATACTGAATTGCTTGTAAGAGGTAACAAAACTGCTGTTTTGATGAAACATACACAGAACCGCTGGGAGGAGCCAGGGACTTAAGAGAAAGAAGGTCTTACAAAGGTTCCCCGAGCTCTGCCACCTCCTCTTTCACTTGGACCCACGAAGTCTTTGGTCCCCAGTCTTGATTTGTCAAAGCCCGTCGTGCTCTCTTCTCTCTCCTCTGTCTCTTCAGGGTACTCTTCCACTTTGTAAGAGTGAGATGAGTGGGAGGAGGAGGAGGAGGACCTGGACCGGTCTCGTGTTCTCCGATGCTTCCTATAAAAAGAACCAGGAAACTAGCAAAAGCCTCGAATCCTGACTGCCTCATGGATGAAAAGTACAAGGTAATCGGAGTGTGTCTGTAATGAAGAAAGTGAACACAAGTAGCCTAAAAGAACCAGCTCACTCCAACCTATGCACTCTGCACCCCCAGAGCTTCCTCCCATTTTGTCAATTGTCTGACATCTAAGACTGTGATGAACATGACCACAGAAGGAACAAGGCAAAGCCACAACCCTTAGCAGCTCAGTCTAAGACACATGAGAGACCCAAAAACCATGCATGGTGGTGGATGCCTGTAATCTCAGCTCTTGGGTGGTGGAGGCAGGACCCTGTCTCAAAAAAAAGAGAAAGAGAGAGAGATGGGGAGAGGGGAAAATGCTAATACTGTACAAGAGCCACAATATGACTGTACTGTGCCAGAGGCTTTCTGTTAATACTTTTGTATTATTTTTAGTTCTCACAAGAATGTCACCTGTCTCTTAGGGTAGCTCTGAGGATGAAATAGTATGTCTAAACACTTTACATGGACATAAAGGCAATATTCCCCGCACTTTGTAGACAAGACAGAGTTGAGCAGTCTGGATTCAAACCTAGTTCTAATTATACCACCAGCTCCATGTAAGTATCTCCCACTGAGCTCAAACAGGTTACACTGTTAAGCCGAGATCTAGGGGAACTCTTCCCAGAGTTACTCCCCTTTCCTCTCCTTCATTAGGGGAAATTATAGACCAGGGCTAATCAGCTTAACAGCATGAGTCACTGTCTGTATAATAGAGACGGCTGTCAGCCCTGCCAGGTGATAGTAGAGGAAGTTACCATGTGCCTGTAAAGTGGCATAAAGGCCAAGTTCCCAGGAATGAAAAGGACACAGAGAAGCCAGCTAAGTGTCAGAAACCCCTAACTGTCCTTCCTTTGCTCAGTTCTCCATTATGAAATGCACCTTACCCACTCCGCAAGTTTTTCTAGTATCTACTCATAAAAAGGCTGTGTTCAACTTGATCTCCACTACCAAAGGGGGGGGAGGGACACACCAAAAGGGACAAATTATCAGAGCATTCTTTTAACTTGGGATGTGATGGGATATGAACCCTGACTCTGATTTACCAAACCAACCATGCTACTTCAAGAAGTTCTCAAAAATAAGACTCTCTAGAAGGACATACAGCACTCTGGGAGTAGGTAAGCAGAAGGATTCCAAGTTTGAGCCTTACCTGAGTAATTTAGCAAGCTTCTTTCTCAAAAAACATTACTAAAAAGGGTTGGGAACATAGCTTAGTTTGAAAGCTCTCAGTTCTATCCCCAGCACCGTGGTGTGGGGGAAAAGAAAATTCTCATAGTGCCTCAAATTTGAGTCCTAGCACTGCCTTTTATTAGCTGTGAAACTTGGGTAAGGCATTCTTCAGTTACGTAAAAAAGTTTTTATAAATTGTATGGTATTACGGTAATCAGAACAGTAACCTATCCATTTTTTTCCCCTTGCCCCAAATCCCAGAATATCATGATCGCAAGAGACTTACTCAAGGTCACACTGCAAGCCACGGGGAGAGACAGGTTCCAGACAGAGCAATCAGTCAGTTATCTAGACTTAACCCTGAGATGCCTGTAGGGTTCTCTTCTGCTTTCCCACCTGTGGCAGGGTAAGAACATTTCCATTCCCTGTTGAGGACTACCCAGCTTCTTTATCTATGGGGAGCTCCCAAAACTGCTAAGGTTCCTAAGGTAAAAAGTAGAACCAAAATCTGATTTCTGATGTCAGCTGATACCTGATTGACCTTAAAATAAATCATTTCTGAGCTTAGCTTCTATTATCTTTCAAATGGGTAAAACTGGTATCACATTATTTAACTTATCACAAAGGCTTGTTAGAAAATGGGTTAAAAAAAGCTTGCCAGTTCATATTCAGAAACAGCAAAAATGTTGCTTCTCACGGGGAGATGTAGGCCTGTAATACTGCACCTTTTAACAAGACATAATTGAAAAGTCAGGGAACTTTCAAAATGGTAAACAGAAGGCAGGGAATATGTGTCAGTGATTGACCATTTGACTAGCGTGCTTGAGGCCCTGAGTTCAATTCTCAGTATAGCAAAAAACAAATGTAGCTAGAAATGTCAGGACCTTGGCATGAATGTTGCCCTACAAAGTTCAACAATGCCAACTTTGTCTCTGGAACACCTCTGTCAGAGCTGCCTTCAACACCAATGGAAAAGGCATTACAATCAGCACTTTTGTCCTAGCTACTTGACTTGCATCCCAAGTCTCTGATTAGTTTTATCACTTGACAATGACTACAGGACATTTTTAACATAAAACCTCATGAAAATGCACAATGAGAAGGTTCAGGTCTAAACCAACTGCCAAAGGAATTAAACCATTCTTCACACCACCTCTGCAGTCAGATTCACAGATGAATTTCCGCCACAAATCTTCTTTGGACAAGGATCACATTTCTTTGATGTAGACGTTCTATTTTCAAGGCAGGGACTTTCCCTGGAAATTACATGGTATGAAAGAAAAAACTGCACAAATTGCTGTAATTCCTGAACCCAAAGACCTCTGGCATGAAAAGTCTGGTATGTAAATAACCCCAAGGAGTAGATAGGAGACTTTACTTGAGTTTGAATAGGTAACAAGGACTTTACGTACTTCTGCTTCTTTGATCCTTTATGTGTTTTCTCTGTTTTCTCAGTTGACCTTTCCCTTGAATGGCTTGAGTCTCGGGAATCCACTGATTCTCTTGATTTACCTCGTTTAAGATCTCTCTCCTTATGTTTTTTACGACGTTCAATATCAAGGCGAAGATCAACAGGATCATCTTTGTATTTTCCCTCAGCCTGCCAAGAGAAGTCAAAATTAAGGTTTTTGGGATTCAGGATTGCCAACTCTACCACCCTCAAACATGGTCTTATTCCAATAGAGGAGTGCAGAGGAGGCACTGGGAATGTCAGGCACTCCAGCCAAGCCAGTTTTTTAAATCTCCGGGGGTGGTAGCCTTCTGAAAAGCCTATATATGGATCGCGCTCTGCTTCCTCTCTGGCCCAGTATGACTATGGCTGGTCTACAAATTGAGAGGGACAAAAATCAGCTCTGGAGAGTGCTTGGTTGTTTGGAAAGAGCCTACTCACTACTAACAAGAGAAATGCTCACTTCCCCTATCTATCCTACAGTACCAACCAATGGCTTATCTTATGTGGGGTTATCTGAGTTCTAAAAACAAAGACATCGAGACATCCAAAATGCTTGAACTACTGAGAAATTTCTCTAGAGAGGGAATAACAAAAACCTTAATAGACAACTTATAAACCTTATTTTTAAAAACATTACTGACTTCCTAAAAAGTGTAACCTCCAAGTTGTACTGCAGGTGCAGTGTGAGTCTGGCATGCTGGCCAGACCATCACAGCAAAGGCTCAGCAATGCTTGGAAACTCAGCAATGCTTGGAAACTCGGTGACAATAAGGACACAAATGAGTCTGAGGACTCTATATGCCAAAAAAACAAAAGTAAATGCTCCACAAATGAGGAAGGAATGAGGAGTTAGTTTACTCTGTGTTAACATTCTGCTTACATGAACCACTAAATTTTTGATAAAATAATTTTAATTAACAGGAGTGACAGAAAATAGTTGTGCTGTTTTATCACTTTGCTTCTGAGAGAAAAGAAGGCTCTGCATCCTTCAAAGACAAAAAAGACAAATGTGGTCACTGCTCCCTTGGGCAGTCAGACAGAGCCTTTTAAGGAGCTGGCTTTCTGAACAATGGAGGTTGAGATTTTCTCTGTTATTTCAGTTAGTGCCAAGCTGACTGGTACTTGGAGAAAGAGGAAAGGGGGTGGGAAAGAAGAGAGATTGCACAAGAATGTCTCTCAACACATTCAACAATAAGACAAATTTGTTTGGAAAACGTAACAATCACTATTTTTAGAAAAGGTTTCAGCAGTATAGGAACAGCAATTTCTCATGTTAAATGTTAACTATATGTGAATGAAGGTCAATAAATACTAAGATTTTTAAAAATTCAATCTAGTTATTTCACAGTGAAACTGTATACAAACTTTATTTAACAATAGTGTTACGTGCACATCATTGCAAATGTAGGTAGCTGGGCTATCAAAGTAATGTTTTGCTTTAAAGTAACAGTAACTGAGAGATGATAGATATGGTACAATGTTAGAAAAAAAACTGGACCAGCTGTTGAAAACAGGCTACTAAGTTAAGATATGAATATTTCATTCTCCTCTGACATGCATGTCTTTCTGAAATCATGGTTGGAAATAGTGCATGTAGACAGTTGATTTGATAATACTTACAAGCAGAAAAATATCACAAAAAGTTTCTTCTCTCATCATGGGCACTTGTTCCAAAACGCCTCTCTTTTTTTTTCTCAAGCTCACCTCAATAGACTCTGGGGTCATTTACCATATTCTAACCACTTCACAAAGGTTGTTGATACATTTAATAAAAATTAACCCTTTGTAGTTCATTTTTAGAATTATGCCCATCCTTAAAAGAAAAACACAAACTTAAGTAGAGAGTAATTTAAACAAATACATTTCTGTCAAGTTCATGCCCAACGCACTCATTTTGTTGAAATTACTGATCAAAGCAACAGTTCACCTTGTAGCCAGGTTCCCGAGGACTTTTCATTTCGTCGTGAGCCAAACCATGTTTTCTGAATGTACTGGGGGAAATGTCTATCCTCCTAAAATGAAAAGGAACAGTATACTAATGCATAGTGTGGATGCAGTATGACACTTGTACTTTTATGTCTGCTAACTTACTTATGGCAACCCCTCCCGGATGCTGGGATGAGCCCACGGCTGTGCACACGCAAGTGGTAATCCACCACTGAGCTGCACCCCAGCCCCACTAACGTTCTTTACTCACACATTTACACTTTCCCTTAGGGACAGGGCCAAATCCCCCCAAAATAGCTTTCTTGGTCCATCTCCGTAGTGCTGCGGCTTTGTATCCCCTGACTATCTACAGCCCTGAGAATATCCTCTGCTAAACTTGAAAGAGTAGTTTTTATCTTGAAATTTGAGTAGACAGAATCCTTATTCCCCTTTTTGGAACTAGATGAAGACAACTACCTGCACAGTCCAAGAGATCCTAAATCCAAGGCTGTCCCTACAAGCATGGTCCACCCCTCCTACCTACTAAGTCAACTACTAAATTACAGATAAGGCCAATTTTGTTTCCAAAGTCTATCTGCTGAAAAGATTCCCACAACCACATGAGATATTCTTTAAACCTGTGGTGCTTTAAAATCCTTTGAGATAATCCTACAACCATCTTCCTCCACCCTCCCAGCAAATTTTTCCTAAAGAATACACAATAATATATACGTTTGCTTAAAAGAAAGTAACATTTACTCTCCCTAGAGAAACCTCAGAGTAATCTCAGGTAACCATCTAACACAGGAAAAGTTCATGTGCATTGGGCGAGTCATTTTCCTAGGGCCCCCAAGTGAGAAAGTGTAGCTCTCAAAGAATATCCCTTCCATTGTTAAGTACAAATATCCATGGCTACCCTACACATTGGAGGGGGTTACCCTAAATTGCAATTAAAGGTACACTAACAACAGAATTTAACAAGACAAGTTCAGTAACTAGTGAATGTCAGGCTCCACTGTAAGGCTGAGGTTCTCACCTGTGTATCTCTGGGCTTTTCTTGTTTTTAGCTGCCTCCTGTTCAGCTCCTCTCTTTAGGTATTTAGTAAAACGTTCATGCAATGTCATTCCAGAGGACCCAAAGTGATGCTCTGTTGAGTCAAAGAAACACGTATTATCCTACCAAGGCAGACAAATATTCAACTCTTGTATGACCCTGCGGCTTAGGTGATGTGGCTAGTCAAACCCATACAACAAACATACTAAAAGGTGTAAGAAAAAAATGGCTGGTGCAGACACAATCCAATGCTGAACATTTATTTAATGTCTAGTATAGCTCCCTTGTTTGAGGACATGAATACAAATACAGAAAAACTGAAGCTCACCTCCTAACTTCTGGTTAATTTTCATTTCCTTTATGAGACAGGGTCTCACTGTGTAGTTCAGGCTGGCCTTTAACTCATTATGTAGCCCAGGGTGGCTTCAAACTCCCGCAGCCTCCCAAGGGCTGGGATTGTGGGCACGTGCCATTGCCACCAGCGCCCCCCCCCCAACACTAACATCCAGCAGCCCAGCCCAGTTTCCACAGTGCTTCTCTTGGCTATTCCCCAACCTCCCCAACCACATGGCTAGAGAACAGTAAAGTAATTCATAGCAGAAAGCCTGAAAAGACCACTAGGAAGTAAAAGAGGTACTGGGGAAGCTGTTTTCAATACCCAAGAAGTTTTTAAACATTTAAAACCTTAAGGACGTTACCTAGTCTTAAAAAAAAAATTTTTTTTAGAAGAATGACTACCTATTTTCATGATCTCAGATTGCTACTATTTCAAAATAATTCATCTCTATAATTAAAACAGAGAAACTTCTCCCTGGAAAGAACTTCCTTTCAGCCAACTCCAAGGCTCTTTAGAAGAGATGAAGGGCAACATTCATCCATTCACTCTTCTACTTGGGGGGGATGACTGTGGAAAAAGGGACTGGACTCACCTTTAACATGGTGAACAATGGTCACTATATGCTGAGCAAACAATTCTGAAGGGCTACGCTGAGACTGAGCTGACTGTATGTGCTGGAAAATGGAACGAAACTCCTGTTCCTTTTTGTTGCTATGAACTAGATCCCGACAGAGCTTGCGTTCCTGAGCCAATAAGCCACTGGGTCTGAAAATGAAATATGAAGAGGCTCAATATAAAAACATAGTACAGGAAGTCAGAAACATTTAAACCACAAAAACATATCACTTGTCTTTCGATGAGCTTTAAACCTCTCTACAAAGTGCTTTTTTCTTTTATCAACCAAAGCACAAAGTCACCTCAACATACTATACTATGGAAACAGGTATCCAAAACTGTCCCTTTTTACCTATGCAGATCTTCATGAAGGGAGATGCTAAACCCCAGTGATTATCTGTGTGGCTGCTGCTGGTTTCATACACACAACAAACAGGAAACTTGTTTTTGGTAGTACCGGGGACTGGGCTCGGGGGCCTTCACCATGAGCCACATCCCCAGCCCTTTTTCGTCTTTTGAGACGGAGTTTCCATAAATTGCTAGTATCCAGGATAGGCTCAAATATGCGACCTTCCTACCTCAGGATTCCAGCATGCTAGGATTACAGGTGTATAGCAACCCACCAGAAGACACTTAAACGATTAACTAGTTTGGCCGGCCAAGGTCAGTGAGGTGACATAGGCAGGAAAGTGGGATATGGCTCAAACACTGCTGAAGCAGACTTCTGAATGGTTAGAAAAATTATACAAAGTCCAGCCAGCCTGGGCCTCATCACCCCTCTCCTGTCTGTAAGGGTGGTTAACTTCCAACTCTAAACTTTCTGTTTTTGATGATAGGGGTTATAATATACTTTGGAAACCCAACTAAAATGGAGAAGTGAATCCTACAGTGTTTCACAGGTGAAAGACTTTTTTGTTTTGTTTTTCCTTTTGAGATAGAGTCTCGCTGTGTAGTTCAGGCTGGACTTGAACTCACTACGTGGCCCAGGCTGGCCTCAAACTCATGGGTGATCATCCTGCCTCAGCCTCCCAAGTGCTGAGATTATAGTCATACACCACCATGCCTGGTTGAAAGACACCTTTAAATATAGCAATGAAAAGGGTACAGAGGTAGGGTAGGCTAGGGTTGATGAACAGAGCAAAAGAGAACCACAGGGTCTCCAACAACCAAAAAAGCCAAGTAGACCAAAAGACACTCCTCCTCAATAATGCTTCACCTGAGCACATAATCACTCAGTAATGTATCTTCCACTGCAACAAGCAAGAGGAAAGATTGACAGCTAAAACAGCAGGGGGACACATAAAGGAGCCCATCCTCAGGAGGAGGGGGATTGGAAGATACCACTTAGGGCACTAGAGCCCTGGGGACCAACGAGGAGTGCATCTCACCGTGCGAGGTCCTCGTCGAATGAGTCCATTCGTACGTTGACCTGGGCCTCACGAGTAATGGAAAATGAAGACTTTCCTGAAGAAAAGTCTCCTTTGGCTCCCAGCTTTTCACGGCTCTCAGAGGTCTTCCTGGGGGGAGGTGACGAGCTTTTCTCTTGGACTGCCTTGTAAGCAGTCACTCGGAAATTCTTCTCAGGCACAAACCCCCGGTGCCCACTTTCACTCCTCTTGGCCCCTCCTCGCTCTTCCTTTTTGGATCTCTCTGTGAAAGACTCTTCCTCCAACTCCTCTGCTTTCCTCTGCTTTTCCTTCCCTGCATACATCAGGCCCTCCCACTTGCCTGACTTCTCTTCCTCCTGGTTTTTACTTGCTCCAGCTATGACTTTTGACATAAATTTGGGTTCATCATCAAACTCTGATTCCTTCCTTCCCTTGGTTTTGTCCTTATCTTGATCATCCACCTCCTCCTTGTGGAAGTCTGCCATCTTCTTCTCAAAGTCATCACGGAGCTTATACCTTTTGGGTGACTGACTGCCCCTAAAGGGCTTCTCAGCATCAGTCTTGGAAGCAAATGAATCGGATTTAACTTTTGCATCTGCGTCAGAGAAGTTCCCTTTCTCCTTCACTTTCTCTTTATCAGAATTTGTCTGTTTCTGCTCCTTATCTTTCCCATTCTCTGTCTTCTGGTCTTCTAGATACCTAGTTATAAAAAACACAAGGGAGACAGACAAGAAGCCTCTTGAGCAACTTGCTCTTTAATGGTATCTGTTCCTACTCTTTAATTTAAATAAATATCTCTTATAAATTCTATTAGGACCAAGACTTTCTACTTGGTTACTTTCTAATAATTTCTGAGGATCTAAAATCCTGGATTTAAGAGTCCATAGAGTTGTGCCTTACAAAAACAGTAAAAAGAGAATAGCAAATACTATTTTTAGGATACTGCAAAACAAAAACCTACTTACCTGTAATGTGGTTTAGGGGACAAAAACTAGGCTCTTACCCAACTTTCACTCAGTCACTTAAAATCTGTTTTCAGCAAAGTTAACATACAGTTCAACCTTGGACTGTTTTGCTTTTATACAACTCACATTTGGAAATACAAGTCTCAAAAAGAGACTTCAAATTTGCTGCAAGTCACCTAGAAGATCTAAATATGAAATATACTGTGAACACAAATAAAAACAAAATACTTGTTAATGGGGGGGCAGTGGCAAAAGTCATTATTCTTATGGTAAAGCAGAGCTGAGGTCCAAGTCTACTGAAATTCAGTCCTGGCAAGGAACAATCTTTAACGCTTTAGAATGGACTTACTGAAGGCAGGAAATTACAGATTCTGAACATCTCATCTGTACCATTAATGGGAAGAACCAAGGCATTGTAGGGCATCAAAAAATATGCTAATAACAGGAAAGAAAGGGCATTCTTTTGCTGAATTAAGTCCTCCTGAACACAACCTCACCCCAGTGTAGCTTCCCTGTAACATCTCTGCCATCCCAATCCATCCAACCACACAGAAGATTCTCAAGTTCCACTCACCGTATTCCCCAAGGAAGAAAGATGGAAGAATTGACATGTCCTTGCCTAACTTGCAGCCTGGCCAGCTTCTACTGGGACATACACCCACTTTGTGGTATTAAAACAAGGCCTTCCTGGACTAAGCCTTGGGCTTTCCCATTCTGCCCAGTCTCATCAATGGAGGGTGTGAGGGTGCGGCTCTTCACCATGATGGGCGGACGTAGACTGAACACAGCAGATGGTGGGTCCTAGAGGTCTAACAGCTCCAATGGCCATTCATGTTGCCAAAGACCTCCTTTTGTGTTTTTTGTCTATTTGTTTTGTGTTGGGTAGCTGACCCACACATCTCTACTGTTCTCTGGCTTACATTGGTAGAATCCAAGGCAAATTGTAAATGTGAAAACATCACTGCAGAGTAGTCTAAAAAACTTTATGCTGCAATACAAATTGAAGGAAGGTAGGAGAAAGCTAGAGTTAAGCTAAAGGTTTCCTTAGGTGGTATTTTTAATGTCTGCTTATGAAAAGTTGAGGAAATGGGGATTACCTTATTACTTTTAGAGCTCTAACTTAGATCCCATTACAATTAAACTGCCAGTTGGTGAGATCAAATACAACTGGGCAGGAGAAATGAGATACTTGCCTCTTTGTGTAGGCTGCTCCTCCTGAAGCAGCACTCTCCTCCTTCTGAGATGAGCCGTAAGTGGAGCCAGTGGCTGGTGGACTCTTACCCACAGGGCTTTTTTTGGAGGGACTCAAAGACCCAGAGCCATGGTCGAACTGACTTTGGTGGCTCCCAGACTGGTACCCAGCACCACTCTGCAGAGATGAGCCCATCTGGGATGTGTTGGAAAGTGGAGGACTAGGTTTGGGCACAGGGCTGGGGCGGGGTGACCGCCGCCTGACCACCACAGACTGAAGAGGGCTCTTAAGAGCTGGGCTTCGTTCCCGGGGACTCAGGTCAGAAACTGCTGAGGCTCGTGATGCAGAACCAGTGCTGTAGGTAGTAGCATCTGGCCATGGCTTTGAGCTCTCAGATGCTTTTGTATCTTGAGAGGAGCCTCCAGAGAATGTCTGATCCTTGGCCTCATCTCCCTGGTTATCCCCAGCAGCTTGAGATGGCCGGCTATCCTTGGAAGAGGACTTTTTCTCCTTTGCAGATTTGCGCTTAGAAGATTCAACTCGGCTGTGGTTGGAGGAGGAACGAGAGGATGAGGAGCGCCTTGACCTGTCAGAAGATGACTTATCGGAGTTTCTAGAATGGCTCCTGGACCTTGGTGAAGGAGACCTTCTCTTTGGGGACCGAGATCGAGAACGGCCCCGACGAGGACTGTATGCTTGCCGATAGTTCTGCCAATTAGAGCGGTAGTTTCCATAGCCTCCACGATTATACTGGCCCCATGGATAGAAGCCTCTGTTGCGCCCACGGAAGTAATAGGGCCTCCGATAGCCTCTGTTGTGACCTCGGAAATCTCGGTTCTGATACACTCTGGGGTGATTCCTTTCTCTGTTATGAGCTGGAGAATACGATCTGGAACGAGACCTAGAACTGCAGAGGGAGGGAAAGGGGGAAATGTTTGAATCTTTGACATAGCATTACTTACACAAAACAACTGCCTAGAGTCACACTCTGAAATCCCTGCTCTTAATGTGTCACTCACTTTTAGTTTTGTTTTCAAAGCAAAGATGCAAACTTAAATAGTTAATCCCATTCCTTATGGCCCATGTTAAGCACAGAATCATAGCTGAGTCATTTAATGAGATACTAAGATCATTTCATTAATATTAAACAGATTTATAACAAATGTATTTCTACAGTAACTAAAAGAATGTTTTCTTAATGTAGTAAACTAAACAAAGATTATTTTAACATAACTGCAATTAGTCTCACAGGCACAGGAGATTTAATAAATCCCCAGATCATTGGAAGAGAGAAGAACTGGTACCTAGATAGGTTAATACTCAAATTCTCTGGTCTCTGAAGGTGACAACACTCAATGGGCATGGTTGCACATACCCATATCCTGGCACTGGAAAGGCTGAGGCAGGGCTATCTCTCCAAGAGTCTGAAATCAGCCTGAGCTACATAATGAGTTGAAGGCTAACGTGAACTACATAGTGAGACTCTTTACCTAAAAAAAAAAAAAAAAAACCACATTGAAAGTGTGTGTGTATGCGGTTGTCCCTACTCTATTCCCATTCTAGTCATCCTTCTCCATTTATAGGGCAAATTTCTTGGACCCCACTAAGACCTAGAATTGTAAAAGTACAGTTATAACAGGTTAACACCAAAGAAACAGAGAATGTATCTGTTCAAAAGTTAGGAGAACTTCCTGACACCAGATATAAATAGTTGGGTTTGCATTTAGGAGTAAAAACACTCTGTTCAGGTCAAATCTCCAGCAAAGCTGACTGATCCTACCAAAGTCCCACAAGGGGGCACTCTCTGGCAATAAAGCACTCACCCAGACACAGACAAGATTAGCAAGAGAAACTACAGAAACTTTCAATTTGCCGGGTATAGTGGCACATGCCTGTAATCCCAGCACTTGGGAGGCTGAGGCAGGAGAAGTTTGAGGACAGCCTGGGCTACGTAAGTGAGTTTCAGGCCAACCTGCACTATATAGTGAGATTCTATCTCAAAAAACAAAAAAAAACTTTCAACTCAAAAGCAGAAAACTAGCACTGTTGTTCATTTAACAACGTAGAATTCTTTTTTTTTTTTTTTTTGGCACCAGGAATCAGATTCATGACCTTGCTGGGGATACAGCTCAGTGGAATAAGCGCTTGCCTAGCAAGCGCAGGGTCCTGAGTTCGATCCCCAGTACTGCGGGGAAAAAAAAAAAAAAAAAAAACAACAAATTCATGACCTTGCAACAAAAGCATGCTGCCAGAACCTCTGCCTCTCCACTGGCAGGAAACAGGTGTGTGCAACCATGCCCGGTGAATGTTGTCACCTTCAGGAACCAGAGATTTTGAGTATTTACCTATCTAGATACCAGTTCTTCTCTCTTCCAATGATCTGGGGATTTATTAAATCTCCTGTGCCTGTGAGACTAACTGTAGTTATGTTAAAATGGTCTTTGTTTAGTTTACTACATTAAAAAAACTGATTCTTTTAGTTACTGTAGAAATACATTTCTGTTATAAATGTGTGGATTTAACAGTAACCTAACTTTGTCAATACTACATGTTTATGAATCCTAGGCTGGTCAATGACTGGGAGGCTTGTTTCTATCAGAAAACCAAAACATTGTATAAAAATCCACTGGGATTCTTGAATACAAATCACTAATATTAACCCCTACTCCTAAGCAGTTAGCTGAAAATATGTAATGTTTACTAGAAGACAATGCAAAGAAAAGTATTTACTTAAATACAAAATCAAAATTCTTCAGTTATTTATCAGTGGGCCTTTTTATACTATACCTAACTTGAAGATGCCTTTGTTGGTTTGCAGTCCTACAAACTGAACACAGGGCCTCACAGATGCCAGGCAAACATGCTACCACTGAGCCACATCCCCTCAACCCCAGGTTTTATTCACTTTTATCCATGGCCTCATTTTTCCCTATTTTTTGGTTACCGGCAGCCAAATGTAGTCAAAACTACAAAATGGTCAACTCCAGAACCAAGAAACTGTTAATGTACATAACTTCAGAGGTTTATTACAGTATGTTACTGTAAGTGTCCTATTTTATTAGTTATTGTTAACCTGTTCCCATGGCAAGTTTGTAAATTACACTTAATCATAGGTATATGCATATAGGAAAAAGCAGTTACTATACACAGAATTCAGCACTATGCAGTATCAAGCATGCTCTGGGTCTTAGAACTTAACCCCTGTGACTGCAGTGTGGTGGTGGAGTTGCTGTGGAGTACCATACTTCCATTCAGCAATGTGTCAGGTTTTTTTTTAGAATTTAACAACTAAACAAAACTACTTTTTAAGAAGAAACTTACATTTAATCCAATCTAAGTAAGTATTGGAATGATACTACTTTTCCAGTACTATTACCTACTATCCCCAGAATTTTTATCTACTCCATGAAGAACACCAGCTGGCAAAGATACATCCTATTACTGATTATTAATGGTTACTATTTAAGTACAATTAAAAAAAAACTTACCTTCCACACTTTTCATTCAGAAACGTAACAGTATAAGAAAAAGAAAGGAGAGGCAGATGCAGGCTATGAAACGGAATATGACCCGATTAAACGCTATGCCTGAGAAGGTGATCCACCACCAGCATTAAGGAGGGTTTAATTCATGATCTCCTCACAGGCTACCGCTGTTACCAATTACTAGTGAGGACCCTGCGGCATACTGCATCCAAAACTCGCAGCACTGCATATGCAGGAACATGAGTCTCTGCAGATTGCAAATGAAGTTATTTAAGAGAAGTCACTGAAAAGGATACAGTCTGTGAAATACAAGGAAATAATCAATTTTCTCCAATTCCAGTTAGTTAACTCCAGCTATTTAATTTAAAAGCATGGTTTCTCAAATTCTCTGGATAATATACTTTCCTTGTAGGAGAGGAAAAACAGGAAAAAAACAAAACAAAAAACCATGAAACAGATAAGCCAGAAATAAAAACTGAGCATCCCAGTGGCAAACTTATCTGTTTCTAAAACACAGAGAAGTCAGACTACAGTATAAAAAGCATGTTTTCTAGTGGAGAAATTCCTCCAGAGTAATAATCCTCTAGTTATAAGATAGCACATAAAGTGGCTCTAGACCTACCTAGCACAGATTGCCTAAGATGTTTTTCCTTCATTTGCCAAGTCAATGGCCACACCAAACGATCCGTAAGACCAGGAAAAAAGATCTCCCAGGATTCCAGTTGGTACAAACACTTCAGACTCAGTTGACATTTTTCTATTTGGTTTGTGTCGATTCAATTTTATCTCTTGGTTTTGATTGTATAGCCTTTGTTTAGCTTCCATTTACTAGATTAAATTTTAAAACACGTTTCAGAATAAGTTAACAGCAAGGCTTACGCCTCCTAAATCAAGACTGGATGCACGGCAGGAGTCAGGAGTCTGCTGAGTCCCATAGTTTGACAGCAATTTCTTCAGAGAAAAAGTGCGTTTCCCCTGTATTATTTATGCATACAGACTTTCTGTTCAATCTCTAGTTTAAAATTAATTTCGAAGCGGAGTTCTCACAGATCCTATTTGAGAATTAACTAGTTCTTGTCAGGAGGCAAGAATAAAACCTAGCCATGTACTATATAGACTCTGGAATTTCTTCAGAGATGAACTAAAGAAACCACCAAAAGTAAAGCTTGATTATTAACCTTTCCTGCGGTTTACTTTAAATTTCATGATACATCCTAAGAAAAGGATTCTAGGTATTCATCTGGAATAAACAGCAAGGGTTCAAAGTAGCAAAACTGACCAATTATATTCCCATTAGTGCCATTTTGACAGGACGAGTGAAAATGCACAAAAGATCTTTAGTATTAAATGCATAGTATTTCTTTAGTATTTAAATACATCAGTACCTCTCAAACTCCCATAAAGAAATTTCTATGTACTAAAAGGTTTGAATCCACACACAAAAGAAAACTTAAATGCTTTTAATGAGTAAGAAGTCTTACAGCACATCAAAAGAGGAAAAGTGCTCAAATTTGCCCTCCTATTTCCAAACATAATTGAAATGGAGATCTACTGAAGGTGTGAAGAGAGACTGAATTTAAACATACTGGTAGTAAATTTTTAAAAATTAATTTTCGCACATAGTAAGAAAGTGACAATTATAGCACTGATTTTTTGTTTGCTTTGAGGCAGGGTCTCACTATTGCAGGCTAGCCTTGAATTCACAGCAATCCTCCTGCCTCAGCCTCCCCTGAGACTACACAGTGCTGGGATTACAGACATGCCACCACACCCAGCTTGCTGCATTGATTCTGATTGTTTTAGGGTATGTTTTATTAAACAGATTCAGCTTATTAGTAATTGACACATTATATATATATAAATGACACTAAGTTTCTAAAAGCTTTCATTATTTTAGGGGGTTAGATCTCCTTCCAATGTTGTTCATGTTGTTAATCCTCTACTCTTGAATAGAGGATTACTGAGTTCAAGGCTGGTCTGAACTACATAAACAAACTGTGGTCTAAGGCCTCAAAAATACTTTATCACTATAATCCCAGCTATTTGGGGAGGCTGCGGCAGTCAGAAGAATCACAATTTTGAGTACAGGTTGGGTAATTCAGTGAGACTGTCATAAAATCTAAAAAGGAAATGGAGATGTAGCTCAATGGTCTAGTACTCACCTAGCATTTATATGGCCCTGGGTTCGATCCCCAGTACCGCAAAAACCAACCAAAGTAAAAAACTTTAAGGAAAAATAAACCAAAATACAAACTTTAGTGAAAAATAACCAGGTGCAGAGATTCAAAGCAAGCAGTTCAGATAAAAATAAAAATGCTCTTTCTTCCAAAATGGATAGGAAGTATGTAATATATGCTGACAGAGCAAAACAGGAACTAAACAAACAGTACAGCACTCAGAGCTAACTTGGATTTTAGGTTGAAGAGGCTTAGAGTGTATCTTACAGTCTATCACCTCCAACTCAAGCCTATCCCATCTTTGACACAAAAGTCTGACAAAAGAGCTTCAAAACCAACAGTGACTGATGCAATGATCACCTCAATGAACAAAACCATACCCCCTTACCTCAGCCTGCGCTTCCTTGATCGAGAGACAGATCGGCTTCGGGATCGTGACTTCGAAAATGAACGAGAGCGAGATCTTGATGCCGATCTTGAGCGAGAAGAGCGAGATCCAGACTTGGACTTGTTTGTTTTTGACATCTCTGAAGAAAAGTTCACTTTTCAATTACACCTAGTGTAAGAAAATGTATTCAAATGTGTAAGTCCCTTTGCAAATTCGAACTTCTCTGGTTATCTAAAAACATCTCTTTAAAAAAAGATATGATAAAAAAAGAAAACCCGCTGCAGCTGAGGACTGTGGTGCAAGCTGCAACTCAAGAGCTGAATATTAAGCACATACGGAATTCAAGTCTGGTCTGAACCACATGGCAAGACACTGTCTCTCTCAAAAAAAAAAAAAAAAAAACCCAGAAAAAAAAAACCATAAAATTCATCACATAATAAATGGAAAATATCAAGCTCTAACAGAAAAAAGGGTAAGAAGTTAGTGGATAGGAAATAACATATTTCAACACCTAAAAAGTGGAAAATTAAGCTAATGTTAAGACAAAGAAACAGCTGTCATCTAAACACAAACAGAACCAAAGTTGGACTTGGGATATAGCTCAGTGGAATAAGCACCTGCCTAGCAAGCGCAGGGTCCTGAGTTCGATCCCCAGTACCGCCAAAAAAAAAAAAAAAGAACCAAAGTTAACACTTCTATACGTTAAAAAAAATTTTTTTTGAGGTCGGGTCTCACTATGTAGTCCAGGCTTCCCTTGAACTCACCGCAATCCTCTTTCCTCAGCCTTGAGTGTGCTGGGATTACAAGAGTGCATCACCACATCCAGCTCCTTAAAATTTGACTAGTATACTCAAAAGCTGTCATACTGTAATGTCAACCCCACTCCTACTGCTAGGAGCATCTTTTCTTTTTCTTTTCTTTCAGAGACAAGATCTTGATATGTAGTTCAGGCAATTCTTAAACTTACTAAATAGTCCAGGCTGGCCTCGAATTTGCCACAATCCTCCTGCTTCAGCCTCCCAAATGCCGGGATTATGGGCCTTGCAGAGCTTCAAGGTAAACAAACTGATTTTTCAGTTGTTAGTGGACTAACTTTGGATACAAAACAGTGGCTGCAAAAAGCCAAGTCATTTGTGAAGATCCTAGACTAATAATACAAACCTTTTAGAGCTTTTAATGGTAATAGCCAGCTGCAGTACACATGCCATAAGTGTGCCACCACTGTGCTAGACTGGATAAATACTGACAAAACAGACACAGCCCTGACCTTCATGGAACTTTTAATGCAGGGCTGGGGATATAGCTCAGTGGAATAAGCGCCTGCCTAGCAAGCGCAGGGTCCTGAGTTCGATCCCCAGTACCGCAAAAAAAAAAAAACAACTTTCAATGCAAAAGTTCAGAAAGACAATAAGCAAGCACGCAAAAGAAAAACATAACAAAGAGTACAGGTGCTGGCAAACAATGCAGTGTAACAGGGACATGTAAACACTGTAAATGGGTGAGCAGGAGCCATTTAAGTTGTTACCTGAAAGGCTAAGGAAGTCACACTAAAAAGAGGAAGGGAGGCTTTACATTTCTTCTAGTCATAATAGATGTATAAAATGTACACTTTTATATATAACAAAGCAACAGTCAACACTTGTTTTTGAGACAGAGTCAATTAGGTAGTGCAGGTGGGCCTTAAACTTATTAAATCACCCAAGCTGGCCTTGAACGCTCAATCCTTCCTGGCTCAACTTGGTGTGAACTGTCACACCTACATCAATCAACTTTTAAAAAACTACCTGTCAGCCACGCACAGTGGCATGCACCTGTAACCCTAGCACTTGGAAAAGACAGGAGGACTGCCTGTAGGCCAGTCTGGGCCACATACTGTCAAAAAAAAAAAAAAAAAAAAAAAAAAAAAAAAAAAAAAAAAAAAAAAAAAAAAAAAAAAAAAAAACCAGAACTGTGAGATGAAACAAGCAAAACCATTTGTTACAAATCAATCTTTCTTGCAAATTTACTGAGCAAAAAAAAAAAACAAAAAACAAAAAAGAACTCACTTCCTCCTTGCCAAGTTGCCCATATGGAGCTTCAACTTTTTTGATACTTCTGTTCTCAGCCTTCCAGAGTTCTGATTACTGGCATGGGCTACCACACTCTGCCACTTTTCCTGATTTCTAATATAGTCTCTTCCATGTTCTATGCACTAATACAGAAAAGTAAGGTGGACAAATACCACCTTGAAAATCTATTTATCCTATTTACCTGTTAGAACAACCACCTCACATTTGGTTTGTGCTCAACTAAAATTTACTGCCTGCACTGCCTGCAGATGTCTTTCTACTCAGCACTTTTTAAAAAAAACTCAAGTCTCTAAGAACTATGCCATAATCTGAAGCTAGTTCACAGGTCAAAAACAGGTGCTTCAGGAATAAATTTGTCACCTCAAACACAACTGGGGTAAAACAATTAATGTAGCTAAGGAAGCTATGTTCCCACAACATTATAAAAGGATCTACCAAATGAACAAGTACCATCAATACGTATTATCTGTGGATACTACACATGTATATTATACAGGAACTTGCTGGGCTTTGTGACATGGCTGTAATTCCAATACTTGAGGAGGCTGAGGTACTAGGGTTCTCAAGTGTCAGCCCAGCACACACAATTTAGAGACCTTCTCAAGATTTAAAAAAAAAAACAACAAAAAAAACAGGCTGAAAAAAAAAAAAAAACAGGCTGGGTGTGATGAGCACTCCTATAATCCAGCACTCAGGAGGCTGAGGCATTAAGATTGCCAAGAGCTTGAGGCCAGCCTAGGCTAGTGAGTCAAAAGACAGGCTGAACTGCATACAGACCTTGTCTCAATAAACAAAAAGGCCAGATATGGGGTGCACACCTGTAATCCCAGCACTAGGGAAGCTGAGGCTAGGGAGGATCATCGTGAATTGAGTCCAGCCTGGGCTAGATAGTGAGTTAGTTCATGGCCAGCCTGAACTACACAATGAGATCCTGTCTCAAAAGAAAACAACCTAAGGACTGAGGGTTATAGCTCAGCGACACAAGCGCCTACGTGGCAAGCACAAGGTCCTGAGTTTGATTCCTAGTACCAAAACAAAAAAAAACCCCACAAAACAATCTAATTCAGAAACTCCTACTAAGGGTCTGGTGTGCATGAGATCCGTATATATCATTTATTTTTCAATATTCTATATCAGCTGACGTGGTTTTAGATCCACTTATGAAGTTTGCCCCTGAATCAACTCCAACTGTCCTCCACTGCTGTGAGACATAGAATTTAATGTAACTCACTAACTGTGGTCTGAGAGACCATCTCCAAAAAAAAGGCCAGCCATGGTGACACATGGCTGTAATTCCAGGGCTCAGGAGACTTAGGGAAGAGGATCACCATGAGTTCAGGTCAGCCTGGGCTACACAATGAGACTGTGTCTCATAAATAAAAAAAGTCTAATAAACTATTTAGACCCACCTGTGGCCCAGGGGCCACATGTGGTCCCACAATATCAAACTTAGGACATCATTTTATCGTTTTTAGTGGCATTTTTCAATTCTGAGGTGCTGGAGTGTGGACTGTGTAGACACACAGTCAGTCGAACTGAAACCCATGTGTATCAAACACAGCATGGATTGTTTAACTTGGTGCATAAAATGCAGTGAGTACCCACTAATAATAATACAACCTACCTACGTATTTGTGTGCTTTTGAAGACAAGTATTTATTATTCTGTAAAACACTAAGGTATATTTCTTAGTAGCTGTGGTATAAAAAGCAATATATATATATATATATATATATATGTTTTTTTTGCTTATGTTGTCATAACTACATCTATAACATTGCTAGTACTAGAAAAGTAAATAGTTGCTTATAATGCTTGCACTGCAGCTAATATATATTAATCTCACATGTGGTCCAAGACAATTCCTCTACACTCAATGCAAGCCAAATGGTCAGATACCCATTATCTAGACACTACTAATATATCCTAAGATTTCTCTTTCTGGAACCATACCAAGCAATAGTTCAAGGTGAGACCAGAGTCACTAAGCCTAAAGTCCTTTCTCCTAAACCCTTTTTCAATTATAATATGTCTCCTTCCATTCTGTGTTTACACAACTGCTGTTCTATTGCCGAGTGCTTTCATTTAAAACTCAATACTAAAATTTCCTTCCACACCCTTTTATAATCAATTCTGCCATTTGAAGCAAGGGTAAAATTCTCACTGTTGTGCAGAGCTCCTTGAGAGGGTAACCCAGACCCACCATCCTTTTCAAAGCTCAAACCTTTTCCAAATTACCTAATTACCAAGATCAGTAACCTTGAAAAAAACAGGCATACTTTGCTTAAATCTAGGGTCTGAAGACATAATTATATGTCTTCTACGAGACACACACACATACACAAAGCACTTTATTTTTCAAGTCCAAGAAAACAATAGTACTGGCACCAAAGGCCAAACTAGGGTTCTCCTTTCACTTAAAAAAAGGAAGTTTTTGGCCGGGCATGGTGGTGCACACCTGTAATCCCAGCACTCTGGAAGCTGAGGCAGGCGGATTGTTGCTCAAGACCAGCCTCAGCTAAAAAGTAAGCTTAAGGCTAGCCTGAACTGCATAGCAAAACCCTGTCTCAAAAAAAAAAAAAAGTTTCACACACAGAACACTCAAATTCTTAAATTCTTCACTTAATAAGTTCTCTGGATTTCAGCACCACTGGCCTGTGTCAGCACTGTGTACTAGCTTGCCCCATGCCAAGAGCCCTGAAGGCAGTCCACTCAGAGATTACATTCAGCAGACACTTGAGTTCCTAAAAGTAACCAATGCCAAACAAATTCTTTCAATAGGGACCCAAGAATTCCAACCTTGACAACTCTTTCAGTCCACTAATACCAGGGTCGTACTTAAGAAGATATTCTTAGAAAACATTTAACTGAATTTTCTTTTCACCATGCTAGGGCTGCAACCCAGGGCCTGGTACACAGCAGGTAAGTACTCTACCAGTGCGCTACATGCCCCCAGTCCTTAATTACTGTATTTTTATTGGAAGAAAATTTACTAATATAAAAGTAAATGTATTTTTTAAAATTTAAAAGCAAATAAAAACAGTAAACCTATAATCTGAAAACAAAACAGTAAGTTATAAAACTAATTCAAACCCAATTAGTTTTTCCATGTAAGGATATGGAAACTGAGTTGAGTAAGGGACTAGTGCCCATGCCTACTGGATATTTACACGTAACTGTTCTGTTTCTTCATTTGTTGTTTTTTATGTTTTGAATGGTCAAAGTATGTAATGTCAAATGGTGCTTTGCTGAGTGAACTTTTCTCATTCCCACTAATACCAAACTTACCACCTCACAGAACATTGAATTTCCTCAAGGGACCTGATCTACCTTAAAAAGCATACTGATAGCATTTCTCATGGTGTCCTCTTATTTCATTGTACACATTATAACCTATTTCTGATAAAGTATTACATATTCTGACAACCAATAGCACTAACTGATTCTCTGAAGCAATGAAACATGAAGTGGTTTTATCTTATTTTCCTTTTTCCTTTTTTTGGGGGGGTGTGTGTGTTTGAGAGAGGGTCACACTATGCAGTTCATGCTGGGTTTAAACTCACTTTGTAGCCTAGGCTGGCCTCGAACTTGTGATCCTTCTGCCTCAGCCTCTCAAGTGCTGAGATTACAGGAATGCTGGGATTACAGGCCTACACCACCATGCCCAGCTATCTTATCTTCTATTAAATTTTTATTTCTTTAAAATAGGAGATGGGGGGCAGGGGATATAGCTCAGTGGCCCAAGCACCTGCCTGGCAAGTGCAAGATCCTGAGTTTGATTCTTGATACCAAAAAATGAAATGAAGAGATGGAGAGTGACAGTGAAGGGGGCACTGCCCTCTGGACAACGGAGGGACGGGCACAGCCAGTCCTGTCCTTGCAATGAGGCTGCAGCAGGTGCCAGTATCCAAGAAGGTGTTCTTTCAGGGAGACTAGAGCAGTAGCACATGTTGCCAGTTCCAGACCAAGTTCCCCGTGAAGCTGGAAAGCCAGGCTGACAGCAGTTGGAACAAACTGCATGAACTCTAAACAACCTTTATGTGGGAGCAGAGAAGCTCACGGGCCAATCCTATCTCAAAGGCTGTTTGACTTTAACAGTGTATACCATGTTCTTATGCATGGGAAACCCATTATGAGAAGGTTCTGAAGAAAGTCTCCAAGTATATTCAAGAACAGGATGAGAAGATACATGCTCTTCAAGGGCTCCTCCTAACAGATTCCACTGAGAGAGGACTCTTGAGTTATTGAAATTACCACTTAGGAAGGCAGAGGCATGAGCTGTGGAAGATAAACCACTGATTCAAAGATTCTACCTCCTTTGGGATCCTAATGCATACACTGACTGATCATAGAGTGTCCCTACCTCCTCTGCAGAGCATCATTCCTTTGTATCTGCTCGCAGAGCCATGGTACCATTTACTGTAAAGACTAACTTTCTGAAAGTCCATACCTGGGGTGACCTCTAGTCGCTAAGCATCCACTTTGTATCTCCAAATTGTGTAGGACTCTATAATCTTTTGAGTAGTTTCTGAGAAAATACAATGAAGCATTTCACTTTTTAAATTCAGAACCAAAATACACAGTTGGTCACCCAATGCATCTTCCCTGCCACCAGTATCACTTTATTCTTTGGGCCAGTTCCTTAGGTAGCTTTTGAGTTCAGCAAGTCCTGTCTTAGCCAGTGTCTGGTCTGATTCACCCATGTTAATAATAGGTTTGTTCCAGGAAGGGTTATGTATGTCTGTGATTTTGCTAGTCCCACTCCCAGATTTCAAAGAACTACCCATTTTGCTATGATTCAAATCCTAAGATTCATTTCTGCTGTTCAGTTTCTCAAACTGAAGCTCACTGAAGAAAACAATGCATAATGTGTTTTACATTATACATTATTGTAACTATTCCTAATTAAAAGTATTTAATGCAATTTCCAATTCATTTCTTTGGAGACTTTTATATTATTGCATTACCTTAAACGTTAGGAAGATGTGGTCTGTGTTGCTTGTACATTATACAAATACGCACAATAAAGTAGATGCTAAACCAAATACATAAATGTCTTTGCTGTGTCCCTGAGTGTATAATAAGCAAATGTAATACAACTATAGATTTGTTGTAACTATAACTTGTAAGGGAAAAATCTGGTAAGAATAATACCGTATACTGCTAATTTTTAACCCTACTGGCAAAAATTATGATTCAAAGATTTCTCATATGTAGTATTCAGTGCATAGAAATCTTATGATCAGTTAAAAGTTAAGTGACTTGCAAGTTAAACCCTCAAGTCTGAGTCTATTTCTAGCTCTGCTGTTTGCATGTTCTTAGTTTTGGGTTTTAGATGCCCTTTCATTCTTTGGGGGTTGGAAAGCACTGTATTTGAGAGAATGAAGCAGTTAAAAGTTTTACTTTCAGAATTATTGTAGGTGCTAATACTGGATTTAATCTTTCAGATTTAATTTCTTTTCTGGTAGTTATTCAGTAAATCCCACAGGTCTGTGTAGTATTTTAATTGTATAAAATTCCTTTATTACTTTACAGCTTGTAACACTGTCTGCTTTTTAAACTTGCTGCAATAACTTTGCTGAAATATTAACAATTAGTTAAAACTTTTCTTAAAAAAACATTAAAATAAGAGATGGGGGCTCTCAATGTGTTGCCCAGGCTGTTCCCACAGCTGCTGGGATCAAGTTATCCTTTTGCCTCAGCCTCCCTAGAGGGCAGGCCTGTCGATGCATACCATTGTGTCCAACTATCATTATCAACTTTTACTCTAAGGTCTCATGAGAGAAACTCCAACTGTTAACTCAAAGAACCAGAAGCACAAGCAATATTACTCTGTTTAATTTTGATTAAAGGATTCAAACAGGATCTATCTAGAGACAGGATAGGATCAACAAATACCACCATCTAAATAGAAATTAATGGTCAGAAAACACCAGATAAAATCAATAATCCAAAAAGAAGTTAATAATCTATAGAAATTCTCCCAAGAAAAACTTTCTAACAGGACATACAAAAACCTCAGCGTAAGATAAAAACATTAGCTGAGCATGGTGGCACACAACTGTGATCCTAGCACTCTGGGAGTTTGAGGTAGGAGGTTCCCAAATTTCAACCCAGCCTGAGCAACTTAGTGAGCTCTTGTATCAAAAATAGAGAAGAGTTTGGGATACAGCTCAGTGTGAAAGCCTTGGATTCAATCCTCACATGGGGGGGGGGCATGTTGGGGTCCAAACATTTTAGCTAAGTCTCTATAAAGATATGCTAAGATATTGGAAAGTGTAACTGAGTAATATCCACAATATAAGTTTATAAATGTCCAAGTATTAGTAATTCATAAATGGGGAAAATGGAAGAATTTTCATCTCAGAAATGAGGGTACACTTGTCTAACATGCAAGGGCCTGGGTTAGATTTCCAGCACCACAAAATGGGACAAGGCAGTGGGAAAAAAAAAAAAAAATCCACCTACAAGTAGGGGGGCTACAGAGTTAAAACCATTCTGATATAGACAGGCTGAATTGGAGGGTTGGGGCACCTGTAGGGAGCTCTGTGAGGCTTACAGAATATTTATGCTGATAGTAGGAGAAATGCAAAATGTTTCAGATTTTAGATTTCCAGATTAGGCAAACTCAACCTGCATTATCTCTTACAAATGATTTTTCTCTATTTGTGCGTGTTTTAACATAACCTTCAAGAACGGGAAAACTGCTAGGGATACAGCTCAGCGGCACAGCACCCGCCTGGCAAGCACAAGGCCATGAGTTTAATTTCTGGTACAAAAAAAAAAAAAAGGAAAACTCCCTGAAGACTAACTCTATAGTCCTTAGGACTGAGAATCTGGCCTATTAAAAAGACAGCACACTTTCCAAATTACAAGACATTATACCTGGGTAACACAAGAGGTAAGTTTAAAATTTCAGAACACCAAACCCAGGAGGCTACAAAAGGAACCAGAGATCTGTCCAAGTGGCCCACACTTAGAATCTCAGCACTCTGGAAGGCTGAGGCAGGCAGGATGATGACAAGATTGAACCCAACCTGAATTAAAAAAACACCAGATTAATCAGTCAGTGACCACATCTAATCTGTTCTCCCGTTTGCACAATGAGGACACTATATTTGCTAAACAAACTGACAGGCTCCTTCAGATTTATTATCTTCATATAAGAAAAACAACTTAAGCCTGGTGTGGTGGCACACGCCTGTAATCTCAGCACTCAGGATGCTGAGGCCAGAGGATTCTTGTAAGTTTGAGGCCAGCCTGGGCTACAAAGTGAGCTCAAAGCCAGCCTGACCTACATAGTGAGACCCTACCTCAAAAAGACAAAAAAAAAAGACCAAAACAACCAACTTAAACAAATGCTACAGTCCAGGAAAAAAAGTATATGCCACAGCCCTAATCACTCCTCCTAAATAGAAACTGACTTTTTTTTTTTTTGTCTTTGACACAGGGTTTCACTATGCACTTCAGGCTGGCCTTGAACTTACTTTGTAGCCCAGATGACCTCAAACTGAGAACGATCCTCCTGCCTCAGCCTCAGCCTTTCGAGTGCTGGGATTACAGGTGTGAGCTACTATGCCCAGCTTCCAAATAGAAACTAGGATCACCTTCATTCCTTCTACATTTTGTTCAAAGGCAGAGAAGGCCAAACTGATCTCAGTGTTACAAAGTACTCAAATTTCACCTATTAGTGCCAAGTTATTTAGAATAAAACTCCGCTACCACCAAAACCAATCAAGGTAGTCACACTTTCGCAGTCACTACAGGCAAGCAGAAAATTCTTGGTGAATAAGCAAGAACATAACTGAGGGAAAGACTCCAAAATACCACAAAATTCATAGATTCAGGCAAAGTAGCAGACCTTCGTTGTGGTCTGCATGTCTCTGCCAAGTCAGGATAGGAATGGAGCACAGGTGAAATATTATACATGTTTACTACTTTATTCTTCTCTCTGGAGACTGACTTCTCCTGAGTACCAGGAGGGGAAAGAGGGAGACAGCATCAGGAGCAGCTGCGGGGTCTCCAGGGTGACACTTTGCCACGCCTCACTGGCATCCATCGGCCTTGAAGAAATCAAATCGGAGACCTTTTTCTGACATTTACTCTGCTAGTAAATTAGCTTCCACATTATTTTATAACATAAATATCATTTTAATAGTAAAGAGTATCATTTTAAGATCTTATAATTTACAGAAAACATGCACCTATGCATTAAGCATCCTCCTAAAGGATGAAGGTATGATCCTTTCAGAGAATAATTTCAATGCTTAAATAATTTAAAAATAAAAATTTACCTATGTTATAAAATCACATTTATTCTCAAATTCAGTACTGAAATGTTTATGCTTTAAATATGAAGTTCAATGAAATTTAGTAGGATTTTTTTTTTTTTTTGAGATAAGGCCTCATTCTAGTCCAGGCTGCCCTTCAACTCATTATGTAGCCTAGGCTGGCTTAGAATTTATGGATAATCCTCCTGCCTCAACCCCCCAAGTGCTGAGATTACAGGTGTGCACCATATCACTGGATTAGCAAGATTTCTTTGAACATAACCTTCAAGAACAGGCCTATACCACAGAAAATATTAAATATCTTAAGACTACAACAATAAAACTTTGCTAGTAAACACCTTTACTCACTCCCTCATTCAAACTGATGTTTCTACCCAGTCAAAGTCAGTGGCACACACCTGTAATTCTAGCACTGGGGAGGCTGAGGGAAGGAGGACTGATGGGCGCTCAAGGCCAGCCTGGGGTACATAGTGAATTCAAGGCCACCCTCTACTACAAAGTCAGACCCTGTGTCAAAAAAAAAAAAAAAAAAAAAAAAGGAAAAAGAAAAAAAAATTAAAACGCTGGCTGGGGATGACGTTGCGTGCATGCCTGTAATCCCAGCACTCAGGAGGTTGAGTCAGGAGGATCACCTCAAGTTCGAACCCAGCCTATGCTCCATAGTGAGTTAAAGGCCAGCCTCAGGGCTAGGGATACAGCTCAGGCCTAAGTCCTGAGTTCAATTCCTGTACAAAAAAATAAATAAATAAAGCCAGCCTGAACTATACAGTGAGACCTTGTCTCACACACAAATAATAAACTCTTTTATCTTCATGATTTTCTGTAAATCTATTCTCAAACAGAAAGTATATTTAAATATATATACATGAGTAATGGCACATATATCTCATAGTTAAGAAGGCCAAAGGAAACTGGACATTGTGGCAATACCCAGTATTTATGTATCTGCAATTCTAGCACTGAGAGGCTGATGCAAAAAGATTCCAAATTCAAGGTTGGTCTGGGCAACTTGGACCAAAAATTAAAAATAAAGGGCCAGCAACAGGAAAGAAGGGCCAAAGTAGATAGATAACTGAAAAATCCCTGAGAAAGGTAACCCATAATCCCAAAATAGCAAGTACCCAGGCTGGGACTAGAATCCAGGTTCCATTTGGTTTTCCAGAATGTTCTTTCAAGATGCATGTGAAGGTACGTGTTGATAGGAATATGCTAAAGCAAATCATCAGGCCAGGCGTGATGGCTCACACCTGTAATCCCAGCACTCAGGAGGCTGAGGCAGGAGGATCACTAAGAGTTCAAGACCAGCCTGGGCTACAAAGTGAGTTGAAGGCCAGCCTGAACTACATAGTGCAACCCTGTCTCAAAAAGACAAAAATAACATAAAATAAAAAATACATAAAATTCCCAGAGGAAAAAAATGTTGAAATGAGAAGGGGAACAAAGGAGGAGTGAGGAAAGGGACAAAGAAATAAAAAAAAGTAAACAAAGCTTTTGTAAGTAAGGAAGGGAGGAGGGGTCAAAGGGAAGTGAGGGGATTGGGAAAAAAGGCAAGATATATCATGTACAGGTACCAATTCCCTATGATGAATGTTCTTATTATGTATATTTATGTGTACCAAAAAAAAGAACAATGCCCAGTCCACAGGGTCCTAAAGAATTAACTATAGTACCGGCCAAGTAGTGGCTTCACAGCAAAAAGGAACTGGGTTTGAAACTTATTTTTTTCTTCCAGTGCAGCAAGCTTGCAACCAGAACTGTGGAATGAATTCTGCAACCTGAAGCACGGAAAGAATATAGTTTGTGAACCAAGGTACCCCCTTTACTGAATATTGAACCCAGGGCCTTAACACAGCTGGGCTGCAACTTGCAATCCTACCGCCTCAGCCTCCAAAAGTATTGGATAACAGGCTTGCACCATCATGTCTAGGTCCTTTTTTTACTTCTTGTTTTGAGGTATGTCTTGCTAAAAAATGCCTAACCTGGGCTCAAACTTACCATTCTCCTATCTTTCTTCATCCCCACAAAAGTGCTAGGGTTACAGGCATGCACTGCCACTCCCAACTGAACCCAGACCTTATCTCTGACACCCAATTCACTGGACAAGTACTCTCGTCTTCCTAATGTGACCTTCACCTCATAGAAAGACCATGGGAAATAAGTACTGTATCTATATGCAAGTGCCCAACATACAGCTGCTGGGGTCATATTTTGCACTACAGTTGGCTATAGACCCAAAGCAACTGGAGGGCAATATTTAGAATTTCCTTGGAAATAAACAGAATTTACCACGGATTCTATTTTTCTTGCTATTGTTTGTCTATAGGAAATAATTAGGTATCTTCCTGCACCAAACAGTAACATGTTTTTTTACTGGCTAAATTGTAATGTGTCACAATGAAAAAGTACAGGGCTGGGGATATAGCTCAGTGGAATAAGCGCCTGCCTAGCAGACGCAGGGTCCTGAGTTCAATCCCCAGTACCGCCAAAACAAAACAAAAAACAAAACAAAAAAAAAACAAAAAAAAACAATGAAAAAGTACACTGGAAGAAAGCATCATGTTATTAAGGAAGACATAAGACAAAAAGTCCTATTCATTCACTTTGAAAGACAAATTTCCAATGCCAGCCATCAGCAAGGACAAATCAACAGGAGGCTGAGCCACTCATTTACAACTTTTCCTCACAGTATCCCTAGCGCAGGCAACCTGTGATGTCTCCTCCTGCGAACTCACTTCATGTGTCTATTAAACTCAAGATCATCTATGTGATTAGTGTTTCATCATCAGGGAAACAGAATGAACAGTATAGCTGAAAGCTTAAAGAATCTTCAGTTCACTCCAAAGGCTCTTCTATGTCCCTCAAGGAAGGTAACAACAATTTTAGTTCCCACTTTAAATCAGTATGTGTTATCATCAGGGAATATTTTCCTCTCATTTCTTAGAGGAACTCTCAGCTTTTCTAACTTAATACAGACACTATAGTTTATGTTATCTAATGACCCATGGTTTCATTCCAGTTGTCATTATTTAAACTAAGCAGCCCATCATAACACTTAACTGGTTTCCTGGAACTTAACAGAAAGCTTGTTTACAATAATGTTAGGAAAAATCGTTGCATGGTATCTTTTATAAACACTGGTCTTTATAATACTCTTCCCAGCTGGGTGTGGTGGTGCACACCTATAATCCCAGCACTCAGGGGAGGCTGAAGCAGGAGGATCATTCCAAGTTCAGAGGCCAGCCTAAGCTACAAAGTGAGTCCAAGGCCAGCCTGAACTGCACAGAGAGACCCTGTCTTAAAAAGACACACACAAAAAAAATCCTCTCCCCAAAACAAGTCTATCTTAGAGGTTTAGATGAGAAAAACACGTAAGTTTGTTTTGTTACATGTTAATGTATTACTGCTTCATGGCTGCAACATAGGGTAGCAGTCAATAACTTAATCATAGGCTGGGCATGGTGGCGCATGAGTGTAATCCCTGCACTCGGGAGGCTGAGGCAGGAGGATCGATGGGAGTTCGAGGCTAGCCTAGGCTACAAAGTGAGTTCAAGGCCAGCCCAAACTGCACAGCAAGACCCTATCTCAAAAAGACAAAAAACCCCCAAAAAACCCAACTTAATCATAATGATCTACTGGCTCCTTTGTTAAGTAGCTGGGGGTGGGGGGGACGACCAGGGGTTAAACCTAGGCATAGGAGTCAAGTGCTCTACTACTAAGCCCTGCCAGGCCCTAGAATGTGAACTGTGTCTGAGGGTACGGAGCACTCAAAATGTGACTGTTCAGAACTAGTATAAAAATAAACACAGGATTTCAAACACTCACTATAAAAAAGAATGTAAAATAGCTCCATGTTCTATATTAGTTCCTTGTTAAAATGAGAATGTTAAAAACATTAAGTGATACTGTACATCTTACTAATGTCATTTTTTTTCCCCAGCATTGAAGATTGAAACTAGGGCCTTCCCACTGAGCTACAGTCCTTTTACTTAGACTCTTTTCTTTCTCAAGACAAGGACTCTTTTTTTTTTTTTTTTGAGACAGGGTCTTGCTAGGTAGTCCAGGCTGGCCTTGAACTCCTGGCAATCCTCCTGCCTCAGCCTCCTGAGTGCTGGCAATTATAGGCATGTGCCACCATGCCTGGCTGTAAGGACTCTTTTTTACAGTACTGGAGACTGAACCCAGAACCTACTGAGTTACGTCCCCAGTCCTTTTCTAAATTTTTAATTTAAGACAAGATCTTGTTAAGTTGCCCAGGCTAGGTGCAAAATTCTTCTTGCCTCAGCCTCCCAGAGTGCTGAGATTACATTCATGCCCCAAATGGCTTCACCTGCTGTTAAAAAAAAAATGACTACCAGAAAATTTTAAGTTCTACATGATTCACATTCAGCTGGTATTAGGCAGCACTGTCCTAGAGGACAGCAATGATATTCTTTTAAATGCTCAAGTTTTGAACACAATCCATTATCTTCCAATGACTTTTTAATTTTTTTGTTTGGTTGTTTTTGCTTTTTTGGTGCTGGAAATAAAACGCAGGACCATGCACTTGCCAGGCAGGCACTGTGCCTCGAGCTATCTCCTCATCCCTGTTTGTCTGGTTTTTTGAGACAGGGTTTCTCTATGTACTTTAGACTAACTTCGAACTTGCAGTGACATTACTGCCTCAAAATCTCCCAAGTGCTGAGATTACAGGCATGTGCCACCATGCCTGGCTTATTATTTATTTTTGATAGTTTCTATCCATGAAGACTTTCCTGGTGCAATTACTACATAGCGTCTTTCCATGTACATCTGCACTTTGACAGGTGAGTTGGGGTGAATGAAGCTGGTAAATGTATTATATACAAACACAATTCTACGAAAAAACAAAAGTGATTTCAAGATCTGCCACCATTTTGGGTCACCACAGCTACAAAATAAATCAAGGAAAATCAAACCTGTTGCGTCCATTTAAAATTAAGTAGAACCTGGCAAGCGCTCAATTTCCAGTACCAAAAATAAAATAAAATAAACTGGGAAAAAATTTAAGTCTAAAATTAGCTAGGACATCACTGCCACATGCAGTCCTCTGCACAGTGCCACTGTGGCTACACCACAGGGCCACTGCCACATGGTGGTCACCAGGAAAACCTTCTGGTGACTCTGGAGTTAAGAGGAAGATGAGCAAGATTCAGAGGTTAGACTGAAGCTAGAGGAGACCAGAGAGGTACAGAACTTGAGGAAGAGGCCCAACAGGGTAAGTGATGCCTCCCTGTTGGTGGGCAAGAAGGTACAAGAAGAGACTACTCTAAGGGGCTGGGGATATAGCTCAGTGGCATAAGCGCCTGCCTGGCAAGTACAACATCCTGAGTTTGATTTCTGGTACCAAAAAAAAAAAAAAAAAAAGAGAGACCACTCTAATGGAAAACCCCTTCCAAATGAAGACAGGCAGCATGGTAGACACAAAGAAGCTAAGGAAAACAAAGATATGATCAGTAAAGAGGGGGACCTGCACCCGCAGACATCATTTTCTGCTAACATCAATCAGAGGGGTAAGAACACACATATAATGAATTCCAGCAAGACGGCTGAAGAGAAAGAGGATCGTGAAACAGGAGCAGAAGCTAAAGCCCAAGAGAGAGGAGGACTGTAGGAGCTCCCTGAGAACATCTGCATGTCAGCCAAGTAGATGGAAGGGATGCTGTCCAATCAGAAGCTCACTGGCATCCTCAAGGTGGCCCTGGCCATCAGCACTAAAATCAAAAACATCATCTCCACAGATGATGCCAAGGCCCACCTGCTGGCAAAGCAGCAGCAGCAGCAAAAGACAACAAGATGTTCCCCGTGCCCACTAACACAGATATCAACTACGTGAAGCACACCGGCTTTATCAAGAGGAGCTCAACGCCCCAGCCCGGGGTTAGAGGAGCCCAAGGCCCAGCCCTTGAGAGTGGGCAACATACAGAAGCTGGAGCCAGAGTGCTCCGGTCTTCACTTAACCACAAGTTTCCCACTAATGGGAGAGTCACTGGCAACTATCACTATGAGAAGTTGAACAAGTGAACAGGTGGTACTGAGGCCGCAGGGCAGATGTACATTGTGCCCTGCCTTATCTCACAGATCAGGACAGAACCCACTGCTTCCAGGCAGCAGACACACAACATCCCCAGACAGATGCTGCTGCAGGCGCTGCTACCTGCTGGGGGCGTCAACTAACCTTAAGCACCAACTGTGGGACCTTTTGCAGCAAGACACTGTGTAAGTTTCCCATTAGAGGGCAAACTTATTTCCTACAAGCATTACTACATCTTGTTTGTAAACTGCAATTTTTTAACTAAAATGCACTAGTCAAAGCTATTTAACTTAGAGACAACCTGACCACCCCAACCTCAGATATATCACTCAACCAGAACTTAGTTCACACATGGGACTATGAATATGAAGCTCTTCACCATGGGATTTCTTTCAGGAATAGCACATGAACTACATACAGACATCAATCTCATCACTCTGAGAGGTAGACACAGGAGGTCTACAAACTCAAACTCAGCCTGGGCAACTTAATAAGACCCTATCTCAAACTGAAACAAAAAAAGGGCTGGGGATGTAGCTCAGAGCAAAAGCCCCATGGCTCAAGCTTCAGTACTTCAGTACCACAAAGGGGGGAAAAAGGGTCTAATTATTTCCAAATCATCATTGATATATGTGTGTGTATGTATATATACATACATACATATATATATATATATGCATTTTTTTTTTAATGCAAAAGTAGCTAAGTATGGTGGTACAGGGCCTGTAATCCCAGCAACTGGGAGGTTGAGGGAAAACGATTACCATGAATTCAAGGCCAGCCTGGGTTCCACAGTGAGTTCAAGGCCAGCCTGTTCTACAAACCTAGACCCAGACTCAAAAAACAAACAACAAAAAAGTGAACTCATCAGATTCATATATAAAACCCATATCTTGCCATAGTTTTAAGATTATAAATTACCTGCCCACCTCATGCTTCTTCTCGTCCCCTGCTGCTGCTTTGCCAGCAGGTGGGCCGTGGCATCATCAGTGGAGATGATGTTTTTAAAGACACGACATGAAGTTCAGGCTGGCACTGAACTCACTGATGTAGTGCAGGATGGCCTCAAACTTGGCAGTCCTGCCTCAGTCTCCCAAATGCTGCATCACAGATGTGCCATCACACCTAGCTTGTTTCCCACAATCTTTATCCAGACCACAATACCCTTTTTTCTGTTCTCCGAACAAGCTAGGCAATTAAGGTTCAGCACCTTCACACTTGCCGTTCCCTACTCAGGAATACTTCTCTTTAGTCTCAATGCAAGAATGAATGGTTCCCTTCTCAACTTCTAGGTCTGAGGGAAAAAAAAGGCAGTGCCTTAGTACCTCATTTAATGAAATCTCACTGCCCCCCACCCACAAGTTAGATCTGAGAATTTCACTTGTTTCCCTTTTTATTGGTTTTGAGACAGGGTCTCATCATGTAGTCCTCCAACTCACGGCAATCTTCCTGCCTCAGTCTCCAGAGCGCTGAGATTATGGCACACACCACAATGCCCAGCTCCACTGCTTTCCTAGCCCTGTGTTTCCCCCAACTAGAAGACCTAAGGACAGGAACAATGACAAGAACTCAAATGTCCACTGACTAAACCAATAAAAAAAATCCAAAAACAGTCCTTAAGAGAAAAAAATATTAAGATGCTAAAATTCAGTATATTTATTTTAGAAACAATGCAAGTGGCCAGACATAGTAGCACACACCTGTAATCCCAGGACTCAGGAGGCTGAGCCAGGAAGATCACAAGTTCACAGCCAGATTGAGCTGCATAGTGAGTTCAAGCCCAGGCTAAACTACAAAGCCAGGCCCCATCTCAAAAAACATACAAACAAAACAAAAAACTATGCCAAGTGGCTTTCCTATGTTGGCATCTTTCTGGTTAGTTTTTGCTTCCTTTTTTTTCTTTTTTTTCTTTTGGTCTTTCTGAGACAGGGTCTCACTATGCAGTTCAGGCTGATCTTGAGCTCACTTTGTAGCCCAGGCTGGTCTCGAACTCAAAAGAGATTCTCCTGCCTCAGCCTCCCCAGTGCTGGGATTACAGGTGTGCGCCACACACCCGGCTCTAGTTTTTGTTCCCTAATCATTAAACTTCCTGAAGAAAAACATTTCTGTGTCGACAAAAATTGTATAAAAAGTATGGAAATTATCAGTTTGTTGGGTGAGGCTGGAGAGGAAAAGGCTTGCATCACTAAGTAACAAAAATACAAAGCTACAGTAATTAAATATTAGCACAAGATAAAACAGATAAATGGAGGAGAAATAGAAAGTCTAGTTAGAGGTGCACACAGACATCTATAATCCCAGCTCTTGGAAGGCTGAGGTAGGAGGATCATGTGTTTCAGGTCAGCCTGGATTATGTGGCAAGACCCCTTCTCAAAAAACAAAACAGGCCTAGGGATGTAGGATATAGCTCGATATATAAGAGTGCTGGCCCTACTTACACTACTCTGAAGCCACATAAGGATGGCCAGGAGTTTGAGGCCTGCTTGGGCTATAGTGCAAGTCTAATATCTGCCTAGACTACACACTCCTACCTGTTTCAAAAAAACGTAACCATCCCAAAGCCAAAACACCAAAAACACAAAGTCTAGAAAACATACTCTGTAAAACACCCTTATGGAGTTAACTTTCTTCTTTTTCTTTCTTGTGGTACTAAGGATTAAACCCAGAGCCTCATGCATACTGGTTAACCTCTCTACCACTGAGCTGTATCTCCAGGCTAACGATAGCTGTTAGAACCAGTACAGCTTGGCACGGTATTGCAGACCTGTAATCCCAGCACTCAGGAGGCTGGGGGAGGAGGATTGCCCTGAGCTCAAGGCCAGTCTGGGCTACATAGTTCAAGGTCAGCCTGGAGCGTGACCCTGTCTCAAAAGAAAAAACAAAAAAAAAATACAAAAAGAAAGAAAGCTCAGCAGCACAAGTGCCTGCGTAGCAAGTGCAAGGTCCTAAATTTGATTCCCAGTACCAAGAAGAAGAGAAGAGAAGAGAAGAGAAGAGAAGAGAAGAGAAGAGAAGAGAAGAGGCAGGCGTAGTGGCACATGCCTAATCCCAGCACTCTTGTAATCTCAGCACTCAGAGACAGGCAGGACAGCTGGACAGCTAGTTTGAGGCTACCCTGAGCTATACAGTGAGTTTCAGGGCATCCTTAACTACATAGCAAGCCCCTGCCTGGAGGAAACAAAAAAAAAACCAAAATATACATATACTGTACAAATTCACTTAATTCACAACAGCTATGTGGACCATGCTATTTATTATTACCTCATTTTATTTTATTTGTTTATTTTTTGTCTTTCTGAGAGAGGGCTTCACTATAAAATTCAGGCTGGCCTCGAACTCGGCCTCCCCAGTACTGGGACTACAGGTGTGTGCCACCACAGGGGGCCCATTATCCCATTTTAATATGAAGAATCTATCCACAATCTTCAATACTACAGTTATTTCACATAACTGCTATGTCCAACAAATTAAACAGTTTAGAAAATACCGTAAGAGCACAATTCAAAAAATTACAAGCAGCCAGGTGTGGTGGCACATGCCTGTAATCTCAGCGCTCGGGAGGCTGAAGCAGGAGGATTGTTGCAAGTCCGAGACCAGCCTGGGCTACAAAGTGAGCTAAAGACCAGCCTGAACTGCATAGCAAGACCCTATCTCAAAAAGAAAAAAAAAAATACAAGAAAGTTGGAAAACACAGCCAAGGAAATCTGCCAGGAAGCAGACAAAAATGGAGAGGTAAATACTAGGACAAAAAAAAAAAAAAAAAAAATTTTACTGGACCCACCCAAAAGATTTAGCATCCAAATATAAGAAATCTAGAGGCCGAGCCTGGTGGCACATGCCTTTAATCCCAGCACTCAGGAGGCTGAGGCAGGAGGATGGCTGTGAGTTTAAAGTCAGCCTGGGCTACAAAGGGAGTTCAAAATCAGCCTGAATTGCATGACAGCCTGTCTCAAAAAGGAAAAAAAACAAAACAAACAAACAAACAAAAAAACCCCACAATCTAGGAAACTAGTAAAGAAAAACAGAAAAGAAAAATCGAAGACATAACTTGTGAACATTAATCCAAAACTGAAGAATCCAAGTTTCAGTTGAGTGGCCAGCACAACAGACCAAAATATGCACACCAAAAATATCATTAAGAAATTTCAGAACACTGGAACAAAGAGATGCTAAGTTTTAAGGGTTACATATCTCTTAAGATTATATGCGAAGGCAACTAAGACCTTATCCACAGAGGAAGCCAAAAGACAACAAAGAACGACTTAAAATTCTGAGGTCAGGCACAGTGGCATGTGACTGTAATCCCAACTACTCAGTAGGCTGAAGTAGGAGGATCACAAGTTAGAAGCGAACCTAGCCGGGCATGGTGGCACATGCCTGTAATCCCAGCACTTGGGAGGCTGAGGCAGGAGGATCACAGCAAGTTCGAGACCAGCCTGGGCTACAAAGTGAGCTCAAGCCCAGCCTAAACTACAGAGCAAGACCCTGTCACAAAAAAAAAAAAAAAAAAATCCTGAATATTGTTGTAACCAAAGTACCACCAGTTACGCTAAATACAAGCGTATGAGATACGAAACCCTACAAAAATCCATCATACTGGGGCTGGGGACTCACTGGTAAGAGTTCTTGCCTTGCATACACAAGGCCCTGGGTTCAATCTCCAGCACCACAAAAACAAACAAAAAATCCATCATCCTGTGGGAGTTGGGTGTGATGACACATCCAGCTGATTTTACAAACCAATGAAGTTTTCAGTTACTCTTTTGACCACTCATTGATTTACCTTGTCAGAACAATGATTCAATTTGCACTGGATCCAGACACTGCTGTCAAAGAACACTGGCAGTGCCACTGGCTTCTCCAATTTACAAAGTCAGGATATAATTCTGGAATGAGAGGAAGTAAGTGATAAAATGGCTATGTAACATCTTACAGATGTCTTAACTGATGTTTTAAAAATCTGTAAGCCAAAAACCTACCCCTAAAAGCACAAGCTTCTCTCCCCTAAAGTATACTTACCTTCTGGTCTATCTTTATCTGACATGTTTTCATCTTTTCAACTCTGTTCCCACACTACAGAAAGCCAAAACCTTCTTTCTTGTAACCTGATACTTCCACTAGCAACGCTTTAGGTGCCAGGGTTTTGCATTATGCAAGACTAGTTCACAAGCTTCATAATTCACCCAGGTGAACTTGGTAATGATCAGATGTGTGAAATAAGAAAAAAACGTATTGAAAAAAAGAAAAAAATGTAACAGGTATGCTCAGTTTAACAAATACATATCAAATTAAAATACCACCCTCTCCACCTTTAAGGCACGCATGAGCACACACATGTGCACACCTGCACCCATGCACATACACTCCCCTTCTGCTCTACTTTTACAAAATCCAAAATCTGTGAGCAGTCATATTAACATCAGGTAAGATTTATCCCAAAACAAAGATGAAAAATAAATTCCAACAGCAAGCTTGCTGGGTTATAGCTCAGGTGCACAGCGCCTGCCTGGCAAGCACAAGGTCCCTCGAGTTTGATTTCTGGTTAAAAAAAAAAAAAAAAAAAAAAGAATGGCAAGCTTGTATGTAATGTCTGTATAGCTAGACTACCCAAGTGTTACTGTAAAATCATATTACTATAACGCAGGAAGGCAGACAAGAGCCAAATAATCTGAAGTACAGTCTCAATACTGATCTGTCTTTCTGTACTTAATATTCACTCAATCTAACTTTGGGGTTTTTCTTTTGTGGTACTGGGAATCCAGCTTGGGACCCTGAACTTGCCCAGCAGGTGCTTGGGCCACTGTCCCTTCCCCCTATCTTAGCTCTTTGGACCCTGCGGTCTACACAAAGCTGAACCTTTGCCTCATCAGCCAGGAAGTAAAGGAACATTTACTTTCTGAAGCCACGGTTCTAAAGTCTTTGTACATCTAGAATCCTCAGATTAGACTGCTCCACCACCATCTAACATTTACACACTCCAAAGATGACCTCCTTTCCCAGCAAACTGTCCCTGACTCTCTCAAGCTGCGTTAGGTACTACTGCCTAGTTAGGCTGGCTCAGCCTCTCCTCACACTCAGCTGTTAATATGTAAATTCCCTCACTGGGATATAAACTACCTAACATGGATATGTGTTTGCTGAGTAAACTGAACAGTCTCATGACCTATGTCAGTGCTGGCAAACCTATGGCACACATGCCACAGTGGGCCGTTTATATCATTGAAAGCTCTAAAAGGTTCACCATCACTGACCCATGCCAGTGCTAAGCAGACATTACAAACAGCCAACAAAATCTACTCTAAGAATCACTAGCACGGTTAAGACGGTTTTATCCAGATATAGTACTGAGATCCTTTACCAAAGTAATGACAACTTTGGTAAATATTGACTCAGTTGATAACAGTAAAAGCATAGCATTTTGTAAACTTTTCTTTTTTGCAGTATTGGGGATTGAATCCATTTCTTTCCCCCATTTACTAACTGCAGAGGCACAGGGTGCTTACAACAGTCCACCTGCCCAGTGGGGGATCCTATGATGGCAAACTGCTTACTCTACAACACGCTGAATTAAAGAAAACAACCATTCCACTACATCCATCCTTTAAGTTCTGACCAGATGTAAAAACTATTACCCCAATCATGTTTCCTTCCTATTAATCTCTTCTCTGAAACTGGCAAGAATTCTATCATTCCATCAAGTTTTCAATTTTCCATTGTCTTGCATAGAGAAGCAAACACAAGCCTCCACCCCTCAGTTAATCTGTGGTATACAGATATTCAAAGCCCTCAGTCATCCCTGCTACCTTTTTAACAGCCCTCACAACTTGGCCTCCCTGTAGTATCTGCTCAGTCACAGACACAATTTTCAGCCACTATTTCCTGAACTTAGCTCAGTCAATGTGCTGCTATTAAGGAGCCTTTGCACCATCTACAATGGACCCTCTTCCTTTCTACATAGTACTGTGCACTTATCCAACAAAAATTTAAAACGTACTGGCCAGGTGTGGTGGCACACACCTATAATCCCAGCACTCAGGAGGCTGAGACAGAATTGCTGGGAGTTTAGAGGGGAGCCTGAACTACATAGTAAGACCCTGTCTCAAAAAACCAAGGGAGGTGGCCTAACACAAAAGCCTAAGCCAGGGAGGGTGGCACATTCCTGTAATTCAAGCACTCAGGAGGCTAAGACAAGAGGATCCAAGCAACACTGAGTTGGAGGCCACCCTAGGTTACATAGTAAAATCAAAGCCAGTCTTAAAAAAAAAAAACAAAAAAAACATTAATGGACAAGGCATAATGGGAGGCAATGGGAGGCTATGGGGAACTGTGGCAAACCAGTGGACACCCCAAGCCACAAAACATGTCTGTTGCAAAGTAGAAATGCAAATCCACTGTTGTCAGATCTGATTTTTCAAGAGCAGTCTGAATCTGCATTTACACATTGAAACTTCGTTTTTTTTTTGTTTGTGTTTTAGATAGGGTTTCATTATGTAGTTCAGGCTGGCTTTGAACTCAACAGCCTCAAACTTGGAACTACCCTTTAGTGTCAGACCCTAAGTGCTGGAATTACAGGCATGTACCACCATGCCCTGTTTAATACTAAGTTCTTAAATGTTGACAACTAAATCAAATTTACACTGAATGAGGCTCAAAAAACCCCACATTTTCAGATTGGACTTAGTCCACAAGATTTCAGTTTTGAACCTTCACCATAAAAATACCAGGTTTTTCCAGTGGCAGAACTGTACCAACCAGAAAGTACACCCCCCCCAAAAAAGTATATCCTATTATATGAAAGCATACTAAAATGACAGAATATGCTGTGCAGTGAAACACGCACACTGTAATCTCAGCTCTTGAAGACTAAGAGAAAGATCACTGATTTGAGGCCAGTCTGGACTAACGAGATCCTGTCTCCAAAAAAAAAAAAAAAGATAGGAATATACATGTGAAACTCATCAAAAAATTTTTTTAAATCATCTTATTCTTTCCACAATAAAAGTGACCTGTTTCTGCCAATAGAAGGTATCATAAAAATAGACACTATAAACAAAATTCAGCTGAGCATAATGGCACATGCCTTAACCCTAGCACTCAGGAGGCTGAGGCAGGAGGAGTGTCTCAAGTTTGTGACCAGCCTGAGTGAGCTCAAGGCCAGCCTGAACTGCAAAGCGAGACCCCGTCTCAAAAAAAAAAAATTCAATGGAAGAAATGGTTATTTTTGAAAATGGGCTTACTGCTTTTAAGCTTCTTCAGTTAGGATAATTACTATCTTCCTTAAGATAGAAGAAAGTAGAAACCATCTCTTGGGCACAGCATTAAACTCATTATTTCTACTCAAAAAATGAAAGGAAACTGGTTGCATTTTAAGATTAAGGAAGTCAAACTGAAACTGACGTATACATACTCTGCTGGGAGGCTAAAGGAAAACATGTTTAGTTTGGAAAACACTTTCTGGGTGGATTTCTTATCCAGTGTCTTGGTTTTAAACTTCGAAGCACAAATAAAGTTTTATTAAGTAAAAAAAAAGTCAATCTTGCTGGGCATGATGATACATGCCTGTAATGTCAGCACTTGGGAGGCTGAGGCAGGAAGATCACTGTGATTCTGAGGCCAGCCTGGGCTACAATGAGTTCAAAGCCAGCCTGAACTATATAGCAAGACCCTGTCTCACAAAAATCTGAAGAAAAAAAGTCAATCTTATACAAGGGATGTCTCTTACTTCTAGACATGATACTCAGGCAATTTGTAAATTTATGGGTTATGAAACCACATTACAAGATCTAGGGCAGCAGTTTTAACTTTTTTGAAACTCAAATTATTATAATGGGAGGGGAAGACTTTTTTTGTGTGAGAAAAATCCACCTCCCTATCACAAAAATTTTAAGAGTTCATGTGTGCCTTGGGGTCCACCAATCATAGATTCAGGGTCCTGCTCTACAGATATTGAAGTTATTTAATCTCCAAATCCTCTGCTGCTTCTCACAGCTATAGCTCCATTCCATTTCTCAACGTCAGGCATCTATCACTTTAAACCTGTGCAATAGTCTCTTCACATCTCCTCAGAATCCATTTTTCATTCTCTATAAGTAACATCTAAATACAAATCTTGGAGCTGGGGATATAGCTCAGTGGCATAAGCGCCTGCCTAGCAAGCGCAGGGTCCTGAGTTCAATCCCCAGTACCGCCAAAAAAAAAAAAAAAAAACAAAAAAAAAAACAAATCTCAGCTGGACATGGTAATGCACGCCTGTAATCCCAGCACTCAGGAGGCTGAGGCAGGAGGTCGTCGCAAGTTTGAGACCAGCCTGGGCTACAAAGAAAGCTCAAAGCCAACCTGAACTGCAAGGCGAGACCCTGTCTCAAAAAAAGGAAAACAAAAAAAAACTCTCCAACCTGAGTGACAATTCCTATTTCTTCCTCCATCTGCTTGCACTACTAAACTGAACTTTTATTATAAGCAAGCATTTATGTTTGTAGACAGACATATCAACCAGTCAGCAAACTGTCCCATCTACAAGGAGTTTTAACAGCTTCCTTAACACCCTGGATCTAATACATCCTTAAACATTCTCCTCACTGTACGTCAGCCATACTTGGCAGTCACTCAGTTGCAAAACCACACAAAATTCTCATTATCCATTTTGGACATTTGGTTCCTCCATGTGGGTGCTCTCTCCTTGCTTCTTCGTTCTCCTTGGATCACCTTAGGTACATTCTTTTTCAGAGTCTATCCGAGTCCCCTGCTTGATATCTCCATTCCACTTAATTTACTTACCTTTGGGCCTTCCCTCACTGCCTTTTAAGTTCCCAAAAGACAACAACTATGTCTCGCAGCCCACTACTCCCAGGGCCTAGCACCAGGGATGGTGAATTAGCTCTCAGGCACTATTTGTTCAATCATTCACAAAATCAAAGTCAAACTGCGAACTGATCTTAAGATGTTTATAGAGGGCTGGGGATATAGCTCAGTGGAATGAGTGCCTGCCTAGCAAGCACAGGGTCCTGAGTTCGATCCCTAGTACCGCCAAAAAAAAAAAAGATGTTTATAGAATGAATGTATGTGACATAATCCACCAAAATCGAGTGTTTGAGCAAATAGCATTAATTATACTTTCTTCAGTAAAAGATGTCACTATAACCAAGAGAAACAAGCTCACACCCTAAGATCCTCAGTATTTAGAACTATCCATTCTAAAGTATGTGTGTGTTTGTATTGTCTGATTCTTTCTTCCTCATCTCTAGGCTAATCCTGGACATACTCTAAATGGCCCCCCTTCCAAGTCCTCAGTCCAACACAGATCATTCTTTTGTAAACCATAATTTCTCTGGCTAAACCAAATTCATAATTGCCTGTACTTGGTATTAAATAAAAAAAACTAAGTTGCTATTAGTACCATTGTTGCCACTGAAATTGGAACTGTATTTTATATAGTCTGCAACCTAAAATCAGTCTTTAAAAATTGATGATGGGGGGGGACTTATGATGGGGGTAGTGCACACGTCTATGATCTCAGAAGCTGGGAGGTTGAGGAAGGACGCCAGTGCCTCAAGTTCAAGGCCAGCCTGGGCTAGTGAGTTCAAGGACAGCCTGAACTGTCTCATAAAAAGGACGCTGTCCCCTAAAAACAAACCCCAAAAAATGATATTCACTGTTGCTACAAGCACTAAAAAGAAGTGTTAGTTAAACTAGACATAAAGGCTTTTAATGTAACAGTTTCATACAGGAATATCAAACAGCTCTTTTACAGAAGAAATCAAGCCCTAAAGGACTGCAATAAAAATTGTTTTTGGTATCGCTAAACTGATTCTTAGTTCGCGCATCTTCTAACGAAGAATAAACTGAACTCAGGTTGCTCCACAAATTGTTCAAAACAGCAACCATTTTCGAATGTTTAACTGGCTTCTATACAACAATTTATACATCAAATTGTCTAGATAAGCCGGGCATGGTGGTGCACGCCTATAATCCCAGCACTCGGGGAGGGTGAGGCAGGAGCATCGCTGCCTGGGGTACAAAGCGAGCTCAAGACCAGCCTGAACTGCATAGTGAGACCTTGTCTCAAAATGATAAAAAAAAAAACAAAGAAAAAAAAGAAAAGATTGTCTAGATAACAGGACAAACTACAAGTAGTATTTCCACGAAAAAAACCTAGAGAATATATTCTACAAGGAAAGAAAAATGACAGTATGATATACAGTATACCTTTCCACTTTTTTTTTTTTTTTTGCATCGGGAATCGAACTCAGGACCTTGCCCTTGCCAGGCAGACGCTTGTGCCGCTGAGCTGTATCCCCGGCCCGGCCTTTCCACTCCGAACCCATAATCTAGCAATCCTATCACATTAAGTTCTCTATTTCACCTAGTCTTCACAATAACCCTCTAGAAAGGTCAGTTATTCACTGCTACTTCAGAAAAAAACAAAAAACTGAGGCATCTGGAAGTGAAGACTCGATCTAAAATGGAAAACTGGCAAAGCCAGGCACACTGCCTCCAAAACACTTCTGCTATGCTACCACCGAAAGCTTCACTGGCTCCCACCCACCAGGCCCTACCACACTCTCAGAGGCTTTCCCTTCGACCCAATTAACAATCTCCCCGCAAAACACTGTATTCCCACTGATGGCTTCCAACTTCTGGGCACCAGCGTTGCCCGCCAGCTTCTGCTGCCATGCTCCACCCCTAAGATTCAGAAAGGCCAAAAGGGGAAGAAAAAACAAAAAAAAGCTGATAAAAAGTTGCTTAGATGCTCAGACACATTTCGTATAAGCGGAGCACACGCCAATTACGACCGGAATGAAGTCAGCCTTCCACCCAAAGAAAAAAGTGGGGTCATTTGCCCCGTAGGAGACAAATTTATATTACACCCCTTTTGGCCACAAGACAAGAAAAACAACGGATGAAGCATTAACATTTCCTGATTGCCAGTCACACGGGCCCTAGAAGACCGAAACAAGGTAATGGAGACTGGGGGCAGGGAAGTCAAGGGTTCCGGCCAAGGAGAATCCAAGTAATGTTAGCACGACCAAGTGGCGGGGACGATGTGAAGGCCTCCCGGCGCAGATTACAGAGTGCAAGGGAAGAAAGTGTAGAAACTACTGGCGAGTACACGGCCTGAGGCCTCGGGAGCTAGGCCTGAGCGAAGGGAAGCCCTGAAGGGCGGGGAGGGGGAGGAGCCGGAGGGAGCGGGGCCCGCTCAGAAGAGGCCCGGGTGTGAGCGCGGGGAAGCGGCTCCGCGCTAGGCCTTCCTCGAACTCGGACCCAGCCACCAGAGAGAAGAGATATGAAAAAAAAAAAAAATTCAATGAAGGTGTCCTAACTCCCATGAAAAGCGTTCACTCACCTAGGCCCACCGCAGCGACCTCAGCTGCAACCTCGCAACGGCACAACCAGCCCGAACCTCGCCCCCGCCCGACCGCGCGCTCCGCGTCCCCGCTCTCCGGCAGTGGCGTCACGCCCGCTGCCTCCTGGGAAGTGTAGTTCTAGACCTGCATCTCCTCGCTCACTGAATGGTCTCCTGAACTACACTCCCCATAAGACAAAGCCAAGGTTGAGCCCGCCGCTTTGCGTCACGCGTCGCGTCGTCGGAAGTCACGTGTGTTACTCCGTTCCTTCCCCTCCCCCTCCTGGGTGGCCTGGTGAAGAGAGAGGAAGGTGGCCCTGAGGGGCGGATGCGTTGCTGACGCCACTGCCTCCACCATTTTGGAACCAACCTCTAGAGAGCCCTGGGACCTACCCACTAGATGGAAGGCCTTACTCGTCGGAAAGCTTCTGAGCTCGGAGTTGGGTTGCCTAGTTTTTATAACTTGCTTTTCCACCTCTTGCGTTGTGATCTTGAGCCGTCTCTCTTCGCTCTTAGTTTCCTCCCCATAAAATGAGACGAAGGGCGGGGGGGGGAGGGGGGCGGCTGGGCCCAAGGGCGCGTTCCTCATGACCTGGTGCCGCAAAACCACTATCTTCGCGGACGCCGAGAAGGCAAGCACCGTGTTTGAACTGAAAGGCATCCTCGTGGGCATTCTCAAGCAGCCGCCCAACAGCAGCGGCTATGAAAGGACGACAAGCTTTTAGATGATGACAAACGTCTGGGCGAGTGTGGTTTTAACCAGGCAGACAGCAACCCCACACCCCCAGACATGGTGGGGTTGGCATTCTGGGCAGATGACACCCTTGAGGCCTGCTCATCGAGCCCTTCTCTAGCCCTGCGGAGCTTCCAGATGAAGCCAGAGGATCCGGGAGGCAGCGCCAATAAACAAGCTGTGCAGCCAGGGCCTCGGGCCCAACCCCAGAGGCCCATTGGGGGATGTAGCTTAGTAGCGCGGAGCCTGTCTGGCAAGCGTGAGACCCAGAGTTCGGTTCCCGGTGCCAAAAAATTAAAAAAATAAGTGAGAGAGGCAAGATTTCTACCTTGGAAAGTTATTGCGAAGCTCCAACAAAGTGAGGCACATGAATATATCAGGTACCCTGAAAGCACAATGCAAAATGGAGGGTTTTGAGTTTGCCTTTTTGTTTTGTCTTTGTGCTACTGTGACCTCCTTTGGTGACCCAGGAGCCCAAATGGGCAATGATCTCTCCAGCCACCACCACCATCGCCGTTGTGTTCTTAGGAAGTTTGTTTATTATTATTATTATTATTTTTTTTTTTTTTAGGAAGTTTGTTTAGATAGGTGCCCTGTTCAGCTAGCAGTCTCCCAAAGAATATACCCCTGGAATCTGAGGGTTTTTCTTTTTTGTGGGTGTTTGCTGTTTTGTGACAAGGTCTTGCTGTGTAGTTCAGTTCAGGGCGGCCTTAAGCTCGAGGTGATGCTCCTGCCTCAGCCTCCCGAGTGCTGGCATTACAGGTGTGGGCTACCAAACCTGGCCAAAATCATTTTAAATTGACCTCAGCTTGGTAGTTCAAAATGTAATCCCAGCACACTGGGAGGCTGGGGCAGAAAGCTCAATATAAGCTTAAGACCAGCCTTAGCAACTAAGTGGCCTAACAATACTCTAGGTCAAAGAAAAAATTTTTAAAGGTCTGGGAATATAGTGTAGTGTGAAAACCCTGTGTCCAGCAGGACCAGGCAAAGAAAGACCTTAGAAAACCTCATAAACCTGGCATGGTGGTGCATCCCTATAATCCCAGCACTGGGGAGGCTGAGGCAGGAGGATCATTGTAGGTTCCAGACCAGCCTGGGCTACAAAGTGAGCTCAAGGCCAGCCTGAACTGCATAGCAAGACCCTGTCTCAAAAAGACAAAAAAAAGCAAAAAAAAAACCCATTTCATTTGTCCATGTTTTTGGCTGGGGATATAGCTCAGTGGCACAAGTGTGTGCCTGTCTGGAGGGCACATGGTCCTGAGTTCGATTCCTGGTACCAAAAGAAGAATTTGTCCGAGTTTTGCACAGACTGGTTTCCCTTGCAATTGCTGCTCTAGTGAACTTGCACTTGTTAAGACTCTGCTTCAGTGCCACAGACTCTTTACCACCTTCCAAATTCACTAGCTCTTCCCCAACTCTGTGCTCCTGCATAATTTTAGGGCCTTTCAGAACAGAAGTGAGTTTTCATGAATTTCTAGATCCCTAGGACAGGTCTGGGGATAAAGCTCAGTGGAATAAGCACCTGCCTGGCAGGTGCAAGGTCCAGAGTTCAATTCCTGGTACCGAAAAGGAAAAAAAAAAAAAGATCTCTAGGGCAAACTAAACAAAGCACACATGGATAAATACTTTGTAAGATGTGCTCTTGTGGGGTGGGGGGTGGTTTACAGAGGACTGAACCTAGGCCTTTGCACCAGGCTGCCTCCCTAGCCCTTTTGGGAAGGTTTGTTTTGGTTTTTTTTTTTTTTTTGCGGTACTGGGGATTGAACTCGGGACCTTGTGCTTGCCAGGCAGGCACTTATTCCACTGAGCTATATCCCCAGCCCTGTTCTTGATTTTTGGTTTTTGTTTTGTTTTCACTTTAAAATGGTCTGGTGAAGTCAACAAATTGCCCTGGCTCAGATCACACTTGCCATCCTCTACCTCAGCCTGCCTCCCAGCTCACTGGGATTGCAGGTGTGTACCACCACTCCCACGTCTGAAATACTCTATCCTGGGTGTCATTTTTTACCTCTCTATCAATTTCTGCCCCTGCCCTGACCCTAAAACTTATTCCAAGTTTTAGCTCCCACCCTCTCCTTTACATTCAGCCTTTCTTGGGCCAGGGAGATAGCTCAGTGGCACAAGCACCTGCCTGGCAAGTGCAAGGTCCTGAGTTCAATTCCTGCTACAAAAAAAAAAGGGGGGGAATGAAAAGAGCATTATTAAGCATTCAGCCTCTCTTGCATTTGACCTTTCCCCTGATCCACCAGGAATACTTGCGCAGCTTTACAGCTTCTCTTTTTGAGATCGTTAGTTTCTACACATTTCATCCCTTCAAAAACCTGGGAGAAAATACAATGCCCATCTGTTGCTCTGCCTGCTCAGCATCCTTCCATTCTTCCCTGGCGATGGTGCTCTGGTAATCCTTTTATTATAGACAGCTAAAGCCAGGAATGGTGGTGCACACCTGTAATCCCAGCACTCAGGAAGCTGAGGCAGGAGGATCATTGTGAGTTTGAGGCCAGCCTGGGCTACAAAGTGAGCTCAAGGCCAGCCTGAACTGCATAGTGAGACCCTGTCTCAAAAAAGACAAAAAAAGACCAAGCAGGCATTGTGCCCCTGAGGTACATCCCCAGCTCTAGCCTGGACTGGTTAATGATCATCTTTGCAGCTATTTGGGGTTTGTGTGTGTGTTTGTTGTTATTTTTGTTTTTTTGAGACAGGTTATTGCCATGTTGTCCAGGCTGGCCTTGAACTCTTGGTGATCCTCCTGCCTCAGCCTCGTGAGTGCTGGGATTACAGGTGTGTACCACCGTGCCTGGCACTTTGCAGCTATTTGGAGAGAGTCTTCCTGAGAATAAAGCCAGTGCAGATGGAAAACAGAGCCGGAGGTAAGAAAGACATTTCTCTGCTATACCAGTTAGATTCAGCCCTTCCTGAAGGTAGCATTTTTGGACTTTTCCATGACATGAGCCAGTAAATGAGTTGGCTGGAGTTGAGTTTCCGTCACGTCTAAGCTGGAGTGCTGACCAAGAGAAGCTGTTAGAGGTACCTATTGTATGCATGAGGTTCTTAGGGCAGGAAGGGAAATGGGAAGGGAAGTCCAGAGAGACTGAGACCAGCACTGCATGACCCTGTAAGCTGCCAGAACCAGAGGAGCAATTATCCTTGCCAGTGTTCTCACTACCAGCGCACCTCCACTGCCATCTCTGTTCTGTAGAAGCACACCAGATGTGGGTCAGGGTAATAGTTGCTGCAGATCTTTGGCAGAGAAGTCCCTCCAGGCAGGCATGGTGGCATGCTTCTAATCCCAGCACTCAAGAGGCTGATGCAGGAGGACCCTGTGAGTTCGAGGCCACCCTGGGCTACACACCCAGACCCTGTCTCAAAAAAAGAAAAGTTCCTCCATTCCTGAGCTTGCCTGGGAAACAATCACGTCTTCATCAACTGGGTAGCATCTAGCACCGGGGAATAATACTGTAGTCTAATGCTTCCCAAACTTGAGTGCACGTTGGAATCATTTCAGGATTATTTGGGAAGTATTTTTGGTTTTTGTTTTCAGACAGATTCTTGCCATGTTGTCCAGGCTGGCCCTGACCTCACAGTGATCCTCCCTGCCTCAGCCTCCCAAGTGCTGGGATTGCAGGAATGCACTACCATGCCCAACCCAGGATGGTTTTTAAATTCCAACATCCAGCCACATCCCAGATCATGGAAATCACAGTTTCTGGGGATGGACTACAGGATCACTGGTTTTGAGGTTTCCACAGGTAATTGCATGGTGCAGGCACAGTTGGGAACCACTGCCAGCGGCCTCCATCCACCATTTCCAATACTGACCCTTCCAAAAAGCAGAGATCCTCCACCCAGCTGCACATTAAATCCCCTGATGTTTTCTCAAAGAATATCCATGTCTGAGTTCTACCCTCCAGAGATTCTGATTTAATTTATATGGGGCAGGGCCCCAATAATGGTAATTTTGTTTTGTGTTTTGTTTTGTCTTTTTGAGACATGGTCTTGCTATGCAGTTCAGACTGGCGTTGAGCTCACTTTGTAGCCCAGGCTGGTCTTGAACTTACAATGATCTTCCTACCTCAGCCTCCCAAGTGCTGGGATTATGGGTCATGGTGGTTTTTTAAAATGCTAATCCAAGAGATTCTAATGTTCAGGGAAGTATCAGAGCTGAGGTGTATTTATTTATTCAGCAGTGCTGGGGATTGAAAACTGGGCTTCAAGCCAGGAATCATAGTGCATGCCTGTAATCCCAGCACTTGGGAGGCTGAGACAGGAGGATCACTGTGAGTTGGAAGCCAACATATGCGAGTTCAAGGCCAGCCTATCCTATGTAGTGAGACCCTGTCTCAAAAAAGAAAGAGAGAGAGAAGGAGGGAGGGAGGGAAAGAGAAAGAGCGAGAGCCTAGGGAGAGCTCAGTGTTGCAAGCCCCTGCCTGGCAAGCACAAGATCCTGAGTTCAATTTCTGGTACCAAAAAAAGGAAAGAGAAAGGAAAGCAACAAGAGAACAACCCTCACGCACCCTAAGCCGTTCCTCTCACTGCTCAACTACACCTTAAGCCCAAGAGCTGGCTTTAAAAAAAAAAACTGCTTTTCTTTGTGCGGGAAGGACTGAACTCAGGGTCTTTACACTGAGCTACATCTCCAGCCCTTTTTACTTTTCAATTTCTTGCTAAATCACTCCAGCTCCTCTCCCTCCCTGCCCTTCCCCTGACTGCCCCAAGCTCTGGCCTAGCTCCGGAGGCCTCGAAGCCTCTGGCTGTCTACTCCCCAGTAGTTTCTACCTTCCACAGGGGCGCTAGAAGACAGACAAGGTAATGGAGACTGGTGGGCGGGGCGGGGAGTTCTGGAAAAGGAGACTCCAGATACTGTGGTTAGTACGACCAGGGGGCAGGTAGTGAAGACCCCCCCCCAGAACACTGCCGACTGCAAAAGCAAGAAAGAAACCAGATGTGGTTCACACAATCCCAGCTAGTCAGGAGGCTGAGGCAGGAGACTCAAAAGTTGGAGGCCAACCTGGGCTACATAGTAAGACCCTGTCTCAAAACACAAACCAACAAGCAAACCCTCCCCCCAATATCAACTTATGCTGGAAGATCAGGGTGTTTTTCTATTTGCGTTTGTTTGCTTTTAATGGGGGATAGTGTGATACTTTAATACATGTATACAATGCACAAGCATCAAATCAGAGTAATGAGTATATTCATCCCCTCAAATACTCTTTTTGTCTCCTTTTCCTTTCCTTTCTCTTTCCTTTTGTTTTTTCTTTCTTTGTGGTACTATGGATTCAATCTTGAGCCCAGGACCTTCACACGGAGCTGCATCCTCCGACCCACCTCTCTCTTACCTTCAGTTTATCTTGAGACAGGGTCTCATGAAGTCATTAAACTGCACAGGCTGGGCTCAAACTTGTTATCCTTCGGCTCAGTCTCCCAGACTGTTGGTATTATGGCATACGTCATGCCCAGTTTAGCTTCATGTATTGTATTGTACTTTTGCAATGCTGGGGATTAAACACAGGTAGAGCTGAGGATACAGCTCTAGACCTTTTTATTTTTTATTCTGAGACGAGGTGTCACTAAATTGCCCAGGCTGATGTCTTGCGGGGAAAGGACTGTGATTGCTAATGGATTGATTACTGATGGTCGGCTTATGATCCCCAGCTGAACTGAGTGAACGTGCTTCTGGGTGTGGGAGGTCCGCCTGAGGGTTGTTACCATCAGCTGAGAGGTAGGAATGGAAAGGGATAATGAATTTCTCCTGTTGGTTTTAGTTACATTCTTTGTTCTCATGAAAGGTGATTGAGATGAGCGAGTGAGGCCCCCGCAGTCCAGGAGACTGTCAGCCCCCTGACCCCAGACTTTTAGCTCTCTTGTTTTTCTTGTCTCTTATACTTTCCTTTATGCATCCACAGGCACCTTGTTCTTGGGACCTGTCACTATAGATAGAACCAACAATGTCTCTCTCCCCCTCTGCGCCCCTCCCTCCCTCTCTCTCTTTTGCTCTCTCTCTCTTTTTGAGCAGGGTCTCACTAGGTAGTTTAGGGTGGCCTCAAACTTACAGCAATCCTGCCTCAGCCTCCCAAGTGCTGGGGTTACAGGTGTGTGCCAATGTAACGAGCTTCACTTGGTCTCTCGTTGTAACCTGGAGAGAAATGCCGGTGGGTATTGATAAGTCACAAGGCAGCCAGCCTCACCCCCCTCGCGGGAAAACTTTAACTCTCAATATTTCTCTCCTTCCCTTACCTGTTCCACTTCAGTTCCCCTTGGCCACAAAAGCTCTCCCCACCCTCATTTGCTCTGGCAGTTCACCTGCTCCGGTTGGGTTGTTCTGATCATCTATTGTGGCCTGGACGCCCCTCCCTGCCACTTGGGCAATTCTGGTCTGGATGCCCTCCCCACAGCTCGGGGCTCGGCCTGTTCTGGCCCAGGGACATCTCCTTATCCCACCCCACCCCCGCCATAAAAAAGAGCTTAACGGCCCACACTTTCCTCAGCTCGGGGCTACCTTGGTCCGCTAGGGGGCCTGCTACTCTGCCCCTCCCCCAATAAAGACTTCTCTCGTCTCAGAAGGTCTGGTCTGGTTCCGTGTGGGCTCTCGGTTTCTGTCAGGTATGAGAAAAATAAAGGTGAGACAAGAGCTGGGGTCAGGTGGAGTTACCTCTTGCCTGATGAGCAGGAGGACTGACTTCAGCAGTAGGGGGGTTTATTTTATACGTTTGCAAAGTTATTATCATGGGGAGGGGAATGTTCTCTGGCAACTAATGACTGTGATTGTCTGGAGAGATGCCTTTCAGCTCTGTGGTAGCCTGACTGCCTGACCAATAACCAGCTCCAATGGCTCCCAACATGCCAACACACCAGTTCAGGCTGCTCGCAGACTTTCAGTCCTCACACTCCTGAGCCCCCAGGTAGCTGGGGTTGCATGCGTGCAGCACTACGCCCAACTTCTTTTTACTTTTTTTGTATGTGTACATCAGAAATTGAACTCACGACCTCACACTCACCAAGCAGGCACTACACCACTGAGCTATATCCCCAGCCTTTTTGCTTTTTAATTTCCACTTCATTACAGACTGAGTCTTTTATAAAATGTGATAAAAATTGTAGCTGGGCGTGGTGATGCAGGCCTGTAATCCCAGTACTTGTGAGGCTGAGGCAGGAGGATCATTGCAAGTTCAAGACCATCCTGGGTTACAAAGTGAGCTCAAGACTAGCCTGAACTACATAGCGAGACTCTGTCCCAAAAAGACAAAATGACAAAAAGGGCCAGGGTAGTGGCTCAGTGGCACAGCACCTGCCCAGCAAGCGCAAGGTTGTGAATTCAATTCCCTATACCAAAAAAAAAGGCCTAGCCAGGCGTGGTGGTGCATGGGAGGCTGAGGCAGGATTGTTGTGAGTTCAAGAACATCCTGGGCTACAAAGTGAGCTCAAGGCCAGTCTGAACTGCATAGCGAGACCCTGTCTCAAAAAGACAAAAAAAAGGAAGCGAACCCTAAACCAGGCATGGTTGTACAGGCTGGTAAATCCCAGCTTTCTGGGAGGCTAGGACAGGAGGAAGTCAAATTCAGCCCAGTCTGGGCAATGTAACAATTTAGTAGCTCCACCAATTTAGTGGCTCCACGTCTCAAAATAACAAAGGCCTAAGAATATAGCTCTATGTGAAATCCCTAGGTTCAACCCCCAGTACCTCCCCACACACACATCAAACAAGGAGGTGGGGGCTAGTGGAAGGTTATTTGGTTATAGGGGTTCTCACTCTCAAAAGGGGTTAGTGCAGTTCCTGAGGAGCCCCAGTGCATTCCTGTGGGAGTAGGTTAATTACAAAATACTAACTAAATAAAACAAGTCAACTGGGCATGGTGGCACAGGCTTGTAATCCCAGCACTGTGGGAGGCTGAGGTAGGAGGATCACAAGTTCAAATCCAGATTGGGCAACTTAACCAGTTAGCAAGACCCTATTTGAAAAAAAAAAATTAAAAGGGTTGGGGATGTATTTTAGTGCACAAGCCTTGGGTTCAATCTCTGGTACTGCAAAATAATAAAAAATAGTAATAATAAAAGTAACTGAGGATGTAGCTCAGTGATGGGTGCTTGTCTTGCACGCAAGGCTTGGGTTCAATCCATAGCAACACCGGAAAGGAGGGAAGGGGGGGGGGAGGGAATGAGCGAGCTTGGCCCTTGAATCCCCAGTCCCCTTTGTCTCCTGTCTGTGTGACAGTTCTCCCCCACTCCAATTCCTCCTGCCTCAATGCCATCTGCCGTGTTGTGATCTGTACCCAGAAGGCTGTCACAAAGATCAGTGGAGCTGCCTAATATGGGGCTCTCAGCCTCCAAACTGTAAATTAGATAAACCTCTCTTCTATATATGTTACCTAGCCTCTGGTATTTTGTTACAATAGCAGAAAACAGACTAATAATGAATCCTAAGACCTATTTTGTTGATACAGTGTTTTTGTTTTTGCTCTTTAAAGATTGGTCTAACTCAGTGTTTAACTGTGGGAAATTTGACAATGTATGGAGACAATTTTGGCTGTCACAGTCTCTCCCCACCACACAAGTTTGAGACCAGCCTGGGCTACAAAGTGAGCTCAAGGCCAGCCTGAACTGCATAGTAAGGTCCTGTCTTTAAAAAACAAAAACAAAAAAAAAAAAAACACTGTTTGTCTTGTTTAGGTAAAGTTTAGTAATGCTAAGCTTTAAAATATCCTTGTGTCTGATCGGCAAAAACTAACATAAAGTTGTGGTTTTGCAGTTCATCAACAAATTCATACTCCCTCCTCCCCTCAGCTCCTTTCCAGGGAAGTGGTGGAGGTCGTGGTTGGAGAAGCTACAGAGATAGACCAGGGTCAGGCGCAGATGAGAGTCAAGGCCACACAGCACAAAGAGTGCAGGCTTTAGTGTCAGATCTCAGTTCACATTCCAGCAACAACTACTCTTTTAGCTGTGTGTCTTTAAGTGAGTGATTCTTCCGCTCTGAGCCTTCATTTTCTCACATGTAAAATAGGACAACTACCATACAAGGTCCAAGCACTCAGCTATTCATATGACTTCATTGCGAGCTACCAGAGGAAGTTACGTGAGCGTGGGGGAGGCGAGATGCATCAAGCTCCATGGTCACTTGGGCAGCCTGGGAGGGAGGCTGCTTAGCCTTACACGTAGTGCCTGGGTTTAACTTCCTTCCAGGGAGGCCAAGAACTTTCTCTTGGAGTCTAGCCAGCATCTTTGCTTTCCTACAGTCCAAAGGCTCAGCTGGTCTTTGCCACCACCCTGGTCTGACTATGCAGGAAAAAAATAGATGAAGGCAGTGGTTAATTTTGGTTTCCTTGCTGTGAGTATGTTCCCTCTTTCCTGCCTGGGGGTGGATCTGAGGCTGCTAAAGGCTTTAGGTGGCCAGGCCAAAAGCAGAGGTTGCCGGAAGACATTCCTGAGCCAGGGCTTTTATTTACCTGGGATGGGCTCCAGGAGACATGGAGCTGGGCTACCCTGGAGCGCAGCTTCCGACTCCCAGGAGGGGACAAGTGGGGATCAGGAAAGGCCTGACAAATTCTCCCAAGCCTGAGAAAGTCAACAGGGGTCTGACTATCTCTGCTGTTTTCCCCTCCTTGAGTTAATAGTATCTGCACTGTTCCCCCGACACCTCCCAGCGCCTGGGACAGGCCTGCGATGTTGCTGTTCAGCAGGCGAGGATGGGTGTGTGAACGCCAAGAACGGCTATCTTGGGAGTACTGTTCCCAAGCCAAGCAGAACCAGGAGGATCAGAGTTCTCCCTTAAATGGTCTAGGTTGGGTAACCCCCCCAGGAATTATACACAGCTCTTCAGAGGAAGAGACATTATAAAAATTTAAATTATGAACTTAAAGTATATTCAGCTGGGTGTGGTGGTGCACACTTGTAATCCCAGCACTAGGGAGGCTGAAATAGGAGGATCCACTATGAGTTCAAGGCCACATATTGAATTCCAGCCTATACTACACAGGGAGACCCTGTCTCAAAAAAAAGCAGTTCAGAGGTAGTAACACTTAAAGTGCATCACATCCTAGTCCCCACTACCTGCTCACATCTGAGACTGTTCACATCTGAATGGTGGAACCATTAGCAGGTGATGTGCTGTTTCTTACCTTGTTCCATCTCATTGGTAGTTTCACCAACTGTGACGAATTCTTATTAAGTGCTCTGTTTATTCTATGTAGGATTTTTTTTTTTTTTTGGAACCAGGAATAGAACTCATGACCTTCCACTTGCCAGGCAGGTGCTGTGCTGCTGAGCTATAGCCTTGGCCCTCATTGGTAGTTTGAAAGTGTCTGTAGTGGAAGTATTTATGCCATAGAAAATACTAATCATTCCCTCCCTAATGCACCCCCTGCATCATCACCTATAAACATCTACCAGCACATCACTGAATAGAGAGTTCCAAAATATGACTATGATTAAAGCTGTTGGGGGTGTCACACACCTAATCCCAGCACTCGGGAGGTTGAAGCAGGAAGATCATCATGAACTCAAGGCCAGCCTAGGCTGCATAATGAGTTCGAGATCAACCTGAGTTACATTGTGAGACCATGTACCCAAAAATAATAATAATTTTTAAAAATCCTAACGTTAGATTTTCCCCAGCAACCCTGGCAAGGGATTTGGAGCACGTAATCCAATTTTTTTTTTTCTGTCCTTTTGAGACAGGGTCTCACTATGCAGTAATCCAATTTAGAAAAATAACTAAATGAGACATTTCTTACATCTAAGATGATGGGATAGAACACATTTTTGTTTTTGTTTTTTTGAGACTTGAGTTCAGGCTGACCCTAAACTCACTATCTAGCCCAGGCTGGCCTCGAACTCACAGCAAAACTCCTGCCTCAGCTTCCAAAGTGCTGGGATTCCAGGTGTGGGTCACCACACCCAGCGAGGAGCATATTTGCTGCAAGTGCCTTGTCCACATGTGCTTAAGGGCTCATCTCTCCTTCCTCCCTGACTGAACACCCCTTAGTACAATCCCAAAACACAACTTTGATGCTTTTTTTTTTTTTAGGCAAGATCTAGCTGTGTAGCCCAGGCTGGCCTCGAACTCACAGGGATCCTCCTGCCTCGCCCTCCCAAGTGCTGGGATTACAGGTGTGCATTACCACGCCTGGCTGCAATGCCTTTTAGATGGAGTAGGAACAGAAACTCCATGAGGGTAGGACCTTGTTCGCTGCCGTACTCCTGGCTTCAGCGGCTCCTCAGACCCCTCCTCAATTTCCCCACTCATGAGTCGGAATGGTATGGGGCGGGGCACTGAGTGTGTGCAAGGGCTGAAGGGAGAGTCAGCCAGACACCCAGCAGCTGCCCCTTTTCAGGAGTGTGCATCTACTTGAGGGATAGAGAATGTTAATCTGGAGCAACCCCTTCCAGGGACACTTGCAAATGTGCAGGAATATTTTCGGGGTGTTACAGCCCTAGGAGTGTGGACGTTGCTTGCACTTAATAGGTAAAGGCCAAGGATGCTGAAAAGTGTCTTACAATGCACAGGCACAGCCCCCTCCTGCCCAGAAATTATCCTCCCATCCAGACAGCTCAGGGCCCGACAAGAGCGAAAGAGTGGCTTACTCTGGAGCTACTGACCTCTCTGTCCCCACAGTACCCTCCCCTTCTTCTATTTTTTTTTTTTCTTTTTAGTTGATAGTGGGAATGGAACTCACAACCTTGCACTAGCCAGGCAGGCACTGTGCCGCTGAGCTATACCCTAGCCCTTAATACCCTCTTCTCCTGTGGCCTCTCATCTTTTTATGTTTGTCTCCTGCCCTGCTTCAAGGCTCTGTCTCCCTGGAGCCTTCCCTGTTTATCTCTGTGTTGCTCGCATGGTCTCCACTTCTCACTGTCTGCCTTGCTGTCCGCTCTGGCGAGACCCTTGTGTTCTGAGACAGGAGACAAGGCTTTGGCTGCATGCTCCCCACCTGCCCTGATCACTCCAGCTACCTCCGCTGGGAACAGGGCCAGGCGGCAGGCGAGGGCAGAGGGGCAACGCAAGGCCCTGCCGGGTCTCCACTCCCCAGCTTGCGTGGGCCCCAGGAGGCCCAGAGGTCCAGCCTCACTCTTCCTCTTGTTGGGGCCTGGCACCCTGTGAGTCTGCAAGTGACCTTGCCCTCCGCACTGACGCTTTCCTTCCTGTCCCATCCCCAGTGCCTTACATTTCTCCTCTCTGCCTGTCCAACAGCTGGTACAAGACAGCTGGGGGCCAGGCAGTTTCTCATCCCCAGCCCCGCCCTGGGCCACGAGGGACACCAGGCTCATGACTGCCACCGAGCCTAGTGCCCTCTGCTCAAAGACCAGCAGCCTCTGTCCCGATCTGTTTTTCAGGATCCAGAGCCCCATGGCCAGGCCCAGAACACGGTTTCACATAGTTTCAAGTGTTGGAACCCAGCCTTCTCTGCTCACATTAATTCCCAGGGTCACGGGCCCAGCCCCAGAGCTCTGGCCGTGTCCCACGCGCCTCACCTGGCAGCCCCCAGCAGCCTAGGTTTCTTACCAGAATTGGGGGTGCTCGTGTCTTGGTTTCCAGGTTCTATCCATCTTGAGCAAAGAATAGAATGAAACAAGCAAAATGATGGCAAAGTTTATTTGAAAAATTAAAAGTGAAAGGTAAAGGAGAAACTGGTTCTGCAGGGCAAATTTGGGCTGAATAAAAGACAGGAAAAAATAAAAATAAAAAGCGAAATAGAAGTATACCCTGAGGGACACAGGGCAAGATACTGTGAGGAAAACCATTAGAGCGAGCTCGTCGTGGCACCTGCGTCCTTTTACTTTGTCCACACGTAGCAGGGTTTCCCAACATACAGAATCCTGAGAATTATTTTGTTATATGTCCTGGGGTCTTGTAATTAATAGGTCCTAGGATTACTCCCGCACCCAGCCTTGCCACACCCTACCTTCCTGTCTTAGCTTGCTGTGTACCTAGCAAGTCTTACCCAGGGGCAGGTGCTGGACAAGGCCAGAGGCCCTGCTCCCAGCACTGTTGAAAAGCCTGGCGGCATTTTTTGTTTTGTTTTTGTTTTTTGAGACAGGGTCTCACTGTACATTTCAGGCTAGTTTTGAACTGATTGTGTAGCCCAGAACAGCCTTGAACACGTGGCAATCCTCCCGACTTAGTGGCAATTTTTGTTTTTGTGTTTCGTTTTGTTTGCGACAGGATCTCACTATGTAGCCCAGGCTGGCCTCAAACTCACAGTGATCTTCTTGCCTAACTCCCCTGAGTGGTGGGATGACAGGCATGTGCCCCATGGCTGGCATTAGTAGCAATTTTTTTTTTTTTTTTTTTTTTTGTCTTTTTGAGACAAGGCCTCACTATGTAGTTCAGGTTGGCCTTGAGCTCACTTTGTAGCCCAGGCTGGTCTAGAACTTACAAGATCCTCCTGCTTCCTCCTGAGTGCTGGGATTACAGACATGTGCCACCATGCCTGGCCTGGTGGGAGTTTTTTGTTAGTGTTTTTTGTTTGTGTTTGTACTGAGTATTGAACATAGGGCTTTTGCACTGAGCTATATCCCCAGTCCTTTTTAGTTTTTATTTTGAGGCTGGGTCTCATTAAGCTGCTAAGTTGCTCAGCCTGGGCTTAAACTTTCCACCCTCCTGATTTATCCTCTCAAAGTTCTGGGGATGCAAACATGTGCCACCATGCCTGGTTGGGCCTGATTATTTGATATGTTCAATCTGGCATCCCTAGCAGGGGATAAGCCTCCCCCAGGTTTTTTTTTTTTTTCAATTGAGACAGGGTCTCATGCAGTTCAGGCTGGCCTTGAGCTCGCTTTGTAGCCCAGGCTGGTCTCAAACTTGCAACAGTTCTATCTCAGCCTCCTGAGTGCTGGGATTCCAGGTGTGTGCCACCATGCCTGGTTACTATATATTTTAAAAAGTCGGGCCGGAGATATAGCTCAGCAACACAAGTGCCTGCCTGGCAAGTGCAAGATCCTGAGTTTGATTCCAGGTACAAAAAAAAAAAAAAAAGTCAATCATTTCTGAGATGACCTGCGGCCCAGTAATACACCCCTTTCATCATTCTTTGTGATGATTCCTTGACTGTGTGACACAATCACATGCTTCAGAATTCCTTAGGTGCAGGAATGCATGCAATGAAACATCTCTTCCACCCTGTCTCTTGACCAGCCAGTTACCTCCCCCAGTTCTTGGGCTTTATTTCCACAGATATCTTATGTATTTGTTTTTTTGCAGTGCTAGAGATCAGCCCAATGATGTCTTATGGCTGTGGTCTCATAACTATCTTCTGCCTCTAGTAGTGACTGCCACCTGCTTGGCACTGAGGCCAGCTTTCTCTGACTGTGCTACCTCCCAAGCAAAGGCCTTCAGTAGATTTCCATGCTATGGGAGAAGGAACAAGCTTCTGGCTTATCAGGACACGAGCAATTCGGTGCATGATTCCCACCTTGCTTCCAGAGTATGGAGTCACTTCCTGGTCTGCCTTACAATGTGTGACTGAAACTCTACCAACTCCCGCACTTGTTCTAGGTCCCCCAGAGTTCAGCATGTTTCTCTCTGTCCATCCAACTGCACACAGATAGCATCTACTGCACACCAGGCCTTGGCTTAGGGCGAACACAGTGCAGAGGAAGACTAAAGCAGTTCTGCTTTTATGATTCCCATTTTGGCAGAGGACGATTTACTAGGCAAAGAGCCACAGTAAAGGGTTTGTTGTGCTCAGGTGGCTTCAGAACCCTGGGGTCAAAGAGAGTCTCCTGGAAAAAGTCAAGGTTAAGATAGAACAGCCAGTGACAGGAGGGCAGGCAGGGGAGAGTGTCCCAGGAACAGGGGCAGCTTGTGCAAAAGCCCTGGGTCTTGGAGAGGAGCAGAGAAGGAAAGAGCATGACAGCTACCAGTGAGGAGGCCTCAGCACAAGCCCTTATTCCATTAAAAAAAATGTATTGGTGTAGCCGGGCATGGTGGCACATGCCTATGATCCTACCATCTAGAGGCTGAGGCAGGACGATCTTTGCGAGTTCCAGACCAGCCTGGGCTACAAAGTGAGCTCAAATGCAACCTGAACTACATAGCAAGACCTGTCTCAAAAAGACAAAAAAAAAAAAAGTATTGGTGCATGCTAATATTACATGATGATCACTGAGTATAGTAGCACACTCCTGTGATCCCAACACTCAGGAGGTTGAGGCAGGAGAATCCCTGTGAACTCAAGACCAGCCTGGGCTACATAATGAATTCGAGGCCAACCTGGACCACCTAGAGAGACCCTGTCTGGAAAAACCCAAACCAAAACAAAGCCAGTCTGCACTACATAGTGAGATCCTGCACACAAAGAAAAAAGAAACAGAAAAAAGAAAGATGTACAAATGGTCTATAAACACACGAAGATTCTCAACATACCTAAACGCAAATCAAACCACAATAAAAATGCAATAAGCTATTTCTTCACATCGTTAGGATGGCTGTCAGTATTTAAAAAGGGTTTTCAAGGCTGTGGAGAAATTGGAACCCTTGTGCACTGTTGGTGGGAATATAAAACGGTGCAGCTGCTATGGAAAACAGTGAGGGAGCTCCTCAACAAATTAAAAATAGAATGGCCCTCTGCTCTGGTAACCCCACTCCTGGATGTGCGCCCAAATGAATGGAAACCAGGGACGCAAGCAGAGTATTGCACATCCATGTTCACAGCAGCTTTCGCAGAAGGCAGCAGCCACCCATATGTCCAGCGAGAGGAATGGAGAACAAGATGTGAGACGTATGTGTACCTTGGCAGCCTTAGGAAGGAAGGAATTTTGACATATGCTCCAACATGGGTGAAAGTTGAGGACATTGTCTTAAGTGAAATAAGCCAGTCACAAGAGGACAAATGTTACGATCTCACTTAGATACAAGTTAGTAATCAAATTTAGAGAGACAGAAAGTAGAATGGTAGTTTCAATATGAGAAGTGCCTGCTGGGCAAAAACTATCACATAAAATTTTAGAACTGAAGTATTTTAAAGTTTCTTCCTTCACCTGTACAACACCCATGTCACCATTTATTCTGAAATGACTGTTGAATCTCAGTAATATGTTGTGTCATGGAGTTGGAGGCACCAAGATTGGATGATTCTAAACTATTAAGAAATTACTTTCAAAGTAAGCATATGTAACTGAGACTGTGTATATCGAAAGGTCAGTTGGGAGGGTGTGGTAGCCCACACCTATAATTCCAGCTACTTGGGAGGCTGAAGCAGGAGGATCCCAAGTTTGAGGACAGCCTAGACAACATAGTAAGACTGTCTCAAAATGAAGGAAGGATGAGCATTTGTCCAACAGGCACAAGACCATGGACTCAATCAGAGAGAGAGAGAGATTGAGAGGTGCCAATCATGTAAGTACAATTTCTTCCAATTAATAGCCACATGGAATACAATCACAATGTTTGTTAAAAGGTAGGTAGTGCATCTGGGCTAATTTGAAGCTACATTTATCTATTTTTTTGTTTATGATGGTACTAGAAGGATTGAAGGCAGGGCCTTCATGCTGAACTACACCCCCAGCCCCCACTTCCCCTTTTGAGACAGGGTCTCACCATGTAGTTCTTGCTGGCCCTGACTCACTATGGGATCCAGGCTGGCTTGGAACACCCAGTGACCCTCCTGCCTCAGCTTTCATTTTTTATTTTGAAATAGGATCTCACTAAGTCACTAAGTTGTCCAGGCTCTTCTGCATCTTGTAATTCTGTCTCAGCCTCCCAGGGTGCTAGGATTATAGGTTTGTGCAACTATGTCTGGATAAAGCCTACGTATGTTTTATTAAAACTTGAAAAAAGCTGAACGTGATGGCACATGTCTGAAATTGCAGCACTCGGGAGGCTGAGGCAGGAGGATCGTTGCGAGTTGGAGACCAGCCTGGGCTACAAAGTGAACTCAAGGCCAGCCTGAACTGCATAGAGAGACCCCGTCTCAAAAAGGGGGAGTGGAGGCTGGGGATGTAGCTCAGTGTGAAAGCCCTGTGCTAAATAAATACATTTTTCCTTATATTCCAAGAGCACACTGTGCTAGTTCCGCTACTGGCCTCTCCCATTCTACTGTATGTCTCCTTCCACTTGTATGCAGGGCCCTCTGAGGGCAAGGACCCGGGGCTGTTGATCAAGTAGTGCTCAGGGTGGTCCAGGGACGTAGCCTGGCAAGAGCGAGGTCAGGAGTTTGATTCGCACACAAAAAAAGTAGTGCTCGAAGTTCCGGCCACTTCAGGAGTTGTCTAGCAGAGCGGTCCCCAGGTGGGGTGGTTTGGGAGGGGGCTGGTGGTACGCAGGTGGTGTTGTCAGCCATCCCGGTAAGTCACGGCCCCCAAGGTCCTGGGGAGGAGACTTGCAACCAATAAGATTTTAATTGTTAGTTCAACAAAAGCTTCACCCCATCACGCGCCCGAATTTGCAGGTGCAGAAATGGAAGTTCACAGAGGTCAGGAGAGTCGCCCACAGTGATAGAGTGAGTCACCGGCCAGTCGCACAGGACAGCACAGCGCACGCATCCTGACTTCTCTGCTGGGACCTGAGCCACCGCCCTGTGTCTGGTTCAGAGGTCTCTGCAGGTCCCATTTCTTATCTTGGCAACACGCTCATCGACCACCAGGGGGAAGCAGACGCACGTTCACGGGGAGGCTGGGCACAGGCTTGAAGTGGAGAGGACGTTCTTTGCATATTCAGAGAGGCTGCAAGGCACAAAGCAGCTCCGCGCTGGCGGGGGGAGGGAGCGAGGGAGGGAGAGAAGAGGAGCCAAGGGCACTTTGTGGCCCGGGTGCCCGGCTGGGGAGAGGCCGGAGCTGGGAAAGGCAGTGCTGCGGGGGGGGGGGGGGGGGGGGGGGGGGGGGGGGGGGGGGGGGGGGGGGGGGGGGGGGGGGGGGGGGGGGGGGCGCGGCGCGGCCTCCACCTCCAGTCTCCTGACTCCTTCGGGGCCTGGAACAGACCGGACATTCCTGTCGCCGGCTAGGAAACCAGCGAGGCGGCGGCGGGGAGCGGGCCTACCTGCGGCTCGGGCTGCTCCCCGCGCAGCCTTGCCCCAGGACTGCCCATCTCCTGAAGGCGCCCTCCTCGCGCTGCCCCCCAGCCCCCGCCATGGCCCCGTGGACCCGGACCAGAAATAGTTCTCCGTGGGTGCCTGTGCCCCTAACTGGCGCTCTCCCAAGTTCCCTCTCCCGTGAATGACACCAGTGTTCGTGGCACCGCCTCCCGCGCAGGCTCTTTCATTTCCTCAGTCCAGTCCACTTTTCACCTCCTCCGCGCACCTCCCGGCTTCCAGCACGCGGTGCCGAGGGTCTGTCGCCTCTCAGCAGGTTGGGTGCTATTGCCTGGCTCTCCACTGTCACGCTTCTCCCCTTTTGTCCCCAATACCTGTCCAGGGGAACAGCATGATGTCTTTTTCAGTTAGTCTCACCATGTCCACCACCGGCTGAAGCTTTTCAGCAGCTTCTCATTCTTCTTGCAAGAAAGACCAAAGGACTTTCTAACACTCCAGGAGGCTGAGGAGGAGGGCTGCAAGTTTAAGGCCAGCCTGGGCAACTTAGCCGCTCAGTGAGACCCTGTCTCCAAGAGGGGGGGGCAGCTGGGGATGTATCTTAGTGTGAAGACTATGCATTGAATACCAAGTAACACCCCACAAAAAAAAGATCAGACTCTGAGCCGGCCCATGGGACCTGCAAGGTCCGGACCTTCCTACCTCTCTGGCATTGTGCAACCACTCACTCTCTGAGTTCCAGCTACACTGGCCATGCTGACCACAGGGCCTTTGCACATGTTTCCTTTACCTAGAAGCCCATTCTTCTCTAGTATTGCTTTCTCTGAGACATCCTGGCTGATTTCCCTGACAAGTTCAGTTGCCTCATTATTTCCTTTCCTAACATCACATACTTTTTTGCTACCCCGGACTGTCATAGTTGTAATTGTGAATGTTTATTATTTAAATAGTTATCAATCAGCACTTGGGAGGCTGAGGCAGGAGTATCATTGCTAGTTCAAGACCAGCCTGGGCTACAAAGTGAGTTCAAGGCCAGCCTGAACTGCATAGCAAGACCCTGTCTCAAAAAAAAAAAAAAGTTATTGCTAAAAGCTCCATGTGAACAAAGACCACATTAATTTTTGATCACTTAACAATCTCCAGCCAGGCACGGCAATGCATGCCTGTAATCTCAGCTATTTAAGCGAATGAGGCAAGAGAAAGGCAAGTTCAAGGCCAACCTTGGAAAATTAGTGAGACCCTGTCTCAAAACAAAATATACAAAGGACTGGGGATGCAGCTCAGAGCTAGAGCACCCCTGGGTTCAAAGCCCCAGTAACAAATGGAGGGAACCCCTTCAGCACCTCAGTGCCTGATGCATAGGTCTTCAATAAATGTTTCTTGAACGGCTAAACAAAATTTTTAACTAGTTTGCTATACACTTAACTTCTGTTTCCCAAGGCACTAGCATTGTTTACCCTGGCAACAATCACTTTTTGTCTCCCGGCCTGGATAACTTAGTGACTCAGTGGGAATTTGTCTCAAAAAAAATGGGCTCGATATGTATTTTAGTACAGGCGCTGGGGATATAGCTCAGCGTCAGCAACACCTGTGCGGCAAGCAGGTCAAGTTCTGAGTTCAATCCCCAGTACCAAAAAAACAAATAAAACTCTGTATTTTAGTGTGAAGGCTGTGCATTCAATAACCACGAACACCCCCCAAAAAGGGATCAGACTTATTTTTTCTTTTTCTTCTTTCTTTCCTTCTCCTGCTCCTCCTCCTTCCTCTTCCTCTTCTTATTTTTAGTTTTTCGAGACACAGTCTCACTATGTAGCCCAGGTTGGCCTCAAACTCAAGGCAATCCTCCTGTCTCAGCTGCCCGAGTGCTGGGATTACAGGCGTGCGCCACCAACCTGGCCTTATTTGTTTTTTGAGACAGTGTCAATATGTATTGACCTCAAACCGGCACAAAAAAAAAAACCAGAAGCCAGAGTGGGCTAATGAAATTGCCAATCCTGTCATGTCACCCTTTCTACTCCTTGTATGCCCTGTTTGTTTGTTTGTTTTTGTCTTTTTGAGACAGGGTCTTGCTATGCTGTTCAGGCTGGCCTTCAGCTCACTTTGTACTCCAGGCTGGTCTCAAACTCGCAGCGATCTTTCTGTCTCAGCCCCAAGTGCTGGGATTACGGGCGTGCGCCACCACGCCCAGCCTGTATGCCCTGTTTAACCATGCCTTCCTATCTGCTTACGGCTCTGTTGATACTTGCAGCTTACTCAGAAAGTGGTCCTCCCTGTCCCCTTTCTCTACTTTCTTGACCTTGTCCAGGCCTCAGCCCAAAGCCACGCATTCCCAGAGATCTTATCCACAGAGCCTGGCCCAGGTCCCCTGCTACAAGCTCTTACGTGCTCACTGTTCCCTGTGTCTCACCTTTGTAGCCTTCGCAGGATGTACCACATGCCGCATCTTCACGTTTGTGTGTGTGGTTCTCCAATTAGTAATACCCATCTCCCCCACCAGGGAGCTCAGGAGGTTTGGGGTCTGATTTCTGCTTGCCATCATTTCCCTCTGGTGCTTAGCAGAGCACCTGCAGGTAATCACAGACTGAACACATGAGTAGGTGACTCCCCAAGAGTATTCAGAGGGTGCTGCCCTTGAGGGAAACACTGGTGCCTCCGACTCCGAATGAGCAGGAGCTGGTGGCCAAGCAGGGGAGGGCGGAGTGGGGAGTACAAAGAGCTTCCACCGAAGAGAGGGCCTGTGGAGGCCATGCCTTCCTGCCCTCCTCACCTCACCCCGCCTGGGACTTGGCCCCTGCCCCTCTCCAGTTCCATCTCCTCTTCCAGCTGCCCCCAGGCCCCAAGCAGCACAGCTCCTGCTCCTTCCCTGGGGGCCTGCCCCAGGCTGGCCCTGCTTGTGACTCCTCTCCTTCTTTTCCCAGGGCTGGCCCACTCTCCTCCTTTAGGGTGTGTGTGTGTGTGGTACTGGGGACTGAACTCAGGGCCTTTGTAAAGAGCTGTATTCCCAGCCCTTTTATTTTGTGTTTGCTTGGTTGGTTGTCTTGTTTTTGTTTTTTTGTACTGGGAATCAAACTCAGGACCTCACGCTTGCCAGGCAGGGCTGTGCCACTGAGCTAAATCCCCAGCCCCTTGTTTTATTTGGAGACATAGTCTCACTTTTTTTTTTTTTTTTTTTGGTACCAGTAGTTGAACTCAGGACTTTGCACTTGCCAAGCAGGTACTGTGCCGCAGACCTAGATCCCTGGCTGAAGACGGTCTCAAGCTGGCCTCACACCAAGTGATCCTCCTCAGCCTCCCAAATGCTGGGATTACAGATGTGTGCCACCCTGCCCAGCTGTTTGTTTTTGAGACAGGGTTTCACTTTGCAGTTCAGGCTGACCTTGAACTCACTTTGTAGCCGAGGCTGGTCTCAAACTTGCAGCAATCCTCTTGCCTCAGCCTCCCAAGTGCTAGGATAATAGGCATGTGCCCCAGCACATCTTGCCACCTGTTTGGTTTTTTGAGACAGGGTCTCACTAGGTAGTTCAGGCTGGCTTTACACTCATCATGTGGTCCAGGTTGGCCTCAGACTCACAGTGATCCTCCTGCCTCACCCTTCTGCGTGCTTGGATCACAGGCTTATGCCACCACACCAGGCATATTTTTAATTTTTATATTTTGAAACATTTCACTAAATTGCCTAGCTTGAGTCTGAACTTGTGAATTCTCCTGCCTCAGTCTCCCTCAGGGCTCAGATGACAAGTGTGTACCACTACCCATGGCTCAGCTCAAACATAAACGTTGCTTCCCCACAGGATGCCTTCCCTGTGCTTTATTTCTCATCCTTTTACCCAGTTCATGTCCTTTGTATCTCATAAAGGAAATGAACTTATGCATTTGCTTATTATTTGCGTTTGATGCTTGGGCCTTATTAACAGACTGTCTAATTCGTATTGGTTTAAACAGTGAGGGAGTGGGCCACAGACCAGGCAGTTTAGGGCTTATCAGTTTACTGCTGTTCTTTTTTTCTTTTTTTTTTTTTGCGGTACCAGGGATCAAACTCAGGACCTTGCACTTGCCAAACAGGCACTTATTCCACTGAGCTATATCCCCAGCCCCAGTTTACTGCTGTTCTTAAGGACTAGACTCTGCCCGTCCAGTTGCTCTGCTGCTTGGTTACCTGGGTGGATGGATGCATCACAGTGGGCTTCAGATCATATAGGAAGGGCTTTCTCCTTGCTATGTGCATTAACTAGTACAGTCTGACAAAACTGCATAAAACTTAGCAGTTCTAAGCTTTTTTTTTTTTTTTTGCTACCAGGAGTTGAACTCATGACCTCATGCTTGCCAGGCAGGCACTGTGCCATTGAGCTATATTCCCAGCCCCTAAGCATTTATGGTTTTTAAAATATTTATTCTGTGGGTGTGGTGGGGCAAATCTGCAATCTCAGCTTCTTGGGAGGCTGAGGCAGGAAGATTTCAAGTTTGAAGCCAGCCTAGGTAATTTAGCAAGAGCCTATCTCAAAATAAAATTTTGAAAAGGTAGGGAGAGGTAGCTCAGTGGTAGAGCACTTTCCTAGCATGCATGAAACCCTGGTTCAGTCACCAGTATTAAAAAGAAGGGGGAAAGAACACAGTGTCTAAGGTTAGAACACCAGAGTGGCCCACCTCTTTCAGGAGGTGACATTCAAGCTGTCTCGGAGGACCGGAGTCACCTGAAGGCTCAATTAGGCTGGAGGATCTGCTTCCAGATTTTCTCACATGGCCACTGTAAGGTCGCTTCAGTTCCTCTTTGTGGGCCTCGGTTAAAGCTCCTCCTGACACGGCAGCTGGCTTCCTCCAGGGTTAGTGACCCAAGAGCAAGAGTGCAACCAGGACTGAAAGCAGTGCCTTTCGTGATCGACTCTCACAGCGACCCTTACTTGAGGACACCTTGGCCACATACAATGGCGCATCCCTGTAATCCCAGGACTCTGGGAGGTGGGAAGCTGAGGCAGTTAGATTTTAGTGGTTTCTCTCTCTCTCTCTCTCTTTTCTTTCTTTGTACCAGGAACTGAACCCAGGACCTTACACTTGCCAGGCAGGCACTTGTGCCACTGAGCTATATGCCCCCACCTGAGATAGCAGGTCTGAGCAATCTGGGCCACTTAGTAACTTAAGACTGTGTCAAAATAACAAAGGCCTGGGATGTAGTTTAGTGTCAAGGCCATAAGTTAAAAATGCAGCACTGAAAAAGAAAAAAACAGAAAACAAAACAAACACCAAAAACTAAAAAGGGCTGGGGATGTAGCCCAGTTCAAAGGCCGTGAGTTCAATCCTAGTCCTGGCAGGAGTCAGGGGAGAGAAAGCACGCAGGACCCTTCTCTTCGCCTCTCAGCTGGACCTAGGTCTGCTCACGCTTACACCAAGGGTGCTTGAGGGAACCAGACCACAGTGTTTGGCGCATGTGGGCTACCTCTGGGGCTAGGTCCCACCTTGGCCGCAGCACAGGGCGGTGTGGGCACAGGAGACCTGAACAGGTCTCAGGAGTCTGTCTGGAGAAAGCGAGGTGATCAGAGTAGGTACACAGCAGGTGGCCCACAGTCTCTGATGTCAGGGTCAGATGGCACATTCCACACGACAGACACCTTGCCTTTCACCCCCGTGCATAGCCCCATGTCTGGTACAGGGCAAAGGTAATTTTTGTTGAATGAGTTCGTGACTGAACTGGAAGACTGCAGGGCAAGGGGCTCAGGACTGGTACCCTGTGGGGGTAGAATCTCTGGGCACTGGGCTCCTTAAGTTCATCTTAGAACTCAGGAGGCCACCTGCTCCCATCCTTCACTGGTAGCAACAAGGACACACAGGATTGGCAGAATTATTCTCACTTTATTTCTGGAGAAGTTTGATCAGATGCAGTAACACTGATTCCAGGCGCGGGCAGGGGGCATGGGTGCCCCTGAAGCAACCAGTATCCTGTGGCCCAAGGTGCCCCCCACCCCCAGAGCTGGGTTCCCCCTCAATTACAGTTAAATAGAGAGGAAGACCTCCCAGAGAGCCTCAGGAGGGGGCCTTCCTCCTGTACCCACCCCTCCGCGCAGGCCTCTGAGCACAAGCTATTTACAGTATTCACATCCACAGTACCCACCAGACCAAGGCAAATACTACAGGCGGCCCTGCCCCAAGGTGGGCCGTAGAGGCTGTGAGTGTACGTGTGTATGGTGAGGGGTTTGCACGTGCGAGCACACGGATGCACTGAGGGGCAGGGTCTGGCTCCAGCCAAAGAGACATCAGTCTATAAGATGCAGGCTAACAACAACAAGGAGGATGCTGCCCAGGGCCCATGCCACTCCCATCTGTGTCTGTCTCTTTCTGCTCTGGACGTCCTGGTAGACGGCGCACAGGAGGCCTCATAGCCATGCCCGGATCCAAGGCCACCCTTAAAGGACCTCTGGGGGAGGGGAGGGGGGAAACAGTCACAGTGAGGCCCACCCCAAGCCCACATCTCGGGGTCTTCAGGGTGGAGCAAGGTGGGCAGGCTGGGGAGCCCAGGGAAGGAGGTGGACATGGATGAAGTGGGTCCTGGAGTCAGGGGTCCCTACCTGTGACCTGTGGGGGCTGCACCACAGCTTTCTTGAGGAAGGCTTCTGCCTCTGCAAAGGGCAGGAGTGCCTCCGGGGCTCGGCCCAGACTCTTGTCCCCAGAGGGTCCCTTGGAGGAGAAGCCGTTCTCCTGATGTGCTGGGAGAGGCTGCAGGCCATTCACCAGGGAGCCAGGCAGCTCCTTGCTTGGCAGGCTGTGAATATAGGGCTCAGTCAGCACCCCACCTCAGCGAAACCTAGGCCTCCCTGCAGCTCCAGCAGAGGCTGCCTCCTGCTCGGGGTCCCTGGGTGGGGGGCTGGCACCTCCACTGCAGCTCCTGGGGCGCTGGCTCCTCCTTCTCCACTGCTTCCTTCTGCAGCTCTGAGGGCTGAGTCTCCTCAGCTCTCACGGGGTCTGTCAGGGAAGCAATGGCCATCAGCCAGGGGCCACTGAGCACAGGAGGCTAGAGGACAGGGTGGCGGAGGCCACGGAGGCGGAGGAAGCAGGGCCTTTACCTGGGCTGGAATTGTTGGCTTCTGCCTCCTTTCGGTCCTGCGTCTGCTTGAGGAGGAAGAGCGGTCAGCCAGTCAGCCACGAGGGCTCTCCGAACCCACCCGACCACGGCCCTGAACTCTCCCACTCAGCCCACAGGCTCCTTCCCAGCCCCATCCAAAGACACCTCACCTGAGCTTCGGCTGCTGCTGACCTCCGAGTCCTCCTCATGATTTCCTCCAGACGCTGTATGGAGGCCCCACATCAGTCAGTACCAGCTCCCCACGGCCAGCCTGGCCAGAGGGCTTAGATAGCCCTTCACAAGCCCTTCATAGCCAGGAGTAGGTCCTGCCCCGGCTTCGGTCCTACCCTCTGCACGACCACAGTGGGACTCACTGGAGCCCACAGATGTACCCTAGGTGGACTGCCTGCAGCACCTGCGGTGGGCCCCGCCCACCCACGCTCGGCCCCGCCCACAGAGCCCACCCACCTTTCTGCGCTCCTGCCGCTCCTGCTCCTCCTTCTGGAAGTGCTTCTCCCGCTCCAGACGCTGCCGCTCCGCTTCTTCTCGCGATCGAGCTTCGGCCTCCTCTTTCTGCCAGAGATGTCTGTGAGCTCCAGGCATCTGGCCAAGCCCTCTTTTGCGCTACAGGTCCCGTGCCCAGCCGGACCCACCCGCCCACCAGGCACCTGTTTCTTATTTTTTGGCAGCACCAGGAATCGAACTCAGGCAAGCGCTTGTTCCACTGAGCTATATCCCCAGGCCCCTAGGCACCTGTTTCTGTAGCCGCTCCTGCTCCTCCTGCTCAGCCTGTGCCTTCTCTCGGGCCTCTTGCTCTTCCCGCCTCCGGGCCTCGGCCTCCCGCTCTGCCCGGGCCTCTGCCTCCCGCGCCAGCTGCTCCTCCCGCATTCGCCTGGAGGACAGGGAAAACTGTAGCTCGGCCCGGGCCCCCTCTGCAGTCCCAGAAGAACTCACTCGGTCGCAGAGGGCCCACTCACTTGTCCCTTTCTGCCTGCAGCCTCCGCTCCTGTTCCTCACGCTCCCGCTGCTCCCGGGCCTGGCGCCGCTTCTCGGCCAGGAGCCTGGTAGCCTCTTCTCGGTCAGTAGTGCCCGCCATGGGTTTGCTAGGGGTCACTGCGGGAGCAGCGGCTGGGGGTGAGGTCAGGATAGCAGTATCTGGAGAACCAGGACTACCAGTCAGCACACACTGGCAGGGGCATCCGGCCAGCCCCACGCCTCCTGGATCTCAGGGGGACCCACCCACTCCGCTGCTGCCCTCACTCAGGCTGGCGTGTGCTCGGAGACCTGGACCTGCTGTGGGCATCTTTGATGGTCCACACCCCTGACCACCTCCCTTGCCCATGCAAAACTGGCTTCTCTGCCCTGCCAGGCTGCTCTGCAGGCGCACCTGCAGGGATCTCCGGCTGCACTGGACCAGGCGAGGGCGAGGGCGAGGGCACTGGGGAGGCTGCGGCTGCTGGCTCCTTCTCCTCACTGGGCCGCCTCTGGCTCTGGTTCTTGTCCTCAGGCACCACCGCACTGGGGCTGTCCTTCGCCTCCTCCTTCCTGCGAGCCCGTCCCTTGGGTGATGCAGTGGTGCCCCGAGGAGATGGTGGTTTTGGAGGCAGAGTGTGGCCTGGCACTGGGCTGGGGCAGGGGGAGGTAGGCCTGTGCCAGGACAGGGAGGGAGAAGATGGCCGGGCCTTGGATTTGGGGCTGAGAAAGAGGGAAGGGTTAGAACTTCAGGCCAGAGAGCACAGGAACAGCACATAGCCACTCCCGCTCAGCTTGTTACTTCCTTAGGGAAGTGTCCCCTTCCTTTGGCTAAGTACTCCCCCATCTAGGCAATCTCACAAAAGCTTAATATTTCCTGTTTGTGCTTTTTAAAAAATGTATTTATTTATTATTGTCGTTGTTGACTTTTTTTAATGTATGTGGTGCTGGGGATTGAAGTCAGGGCCTTGTGCATGCAAGGCAAGAGCTCTACCACTGAGCCACATCCCCAGCCCCTCCTCTTTGTGCTTATATTCTGGTTTGTGCTCCGTATGGTGGCTCATGCCTGTAATCCCAGGATTCATAAGGCTTACAGTCAGGAGGATTGCAAAGTCAAGGCAAACTTGGGCTATTTAGTGAGTTCAAGGTCAGTCTGGGCTATCTAACAGGATCTTTCCTCAAAAAACAAAACAAAAAACCCCTCATCTGCAATTTCATATTTATGAGATGAATGTCTTATCTCCCTGATAGTCTGTACACTTAATAAGAGCAAGAACTGGGTGTGGTTCAGTTCACCAGTGTCCTTAGCACCTAGAACACTATGTGGAGGGTCAGCTATTCATTTGGCAAGTATATACTGCATACTTACCAGATACCAAGCACTGTTTTAAGTGCTAGGGTACTTAAGTTAAAACACCAAAGAAAGAAAGAAAAAGGGGGGAACATAAGAGGAAGAGAAAGAAATAAAGATAGGAGAGTAAGACAGGAAGAATCATCATCTGAGGATCCCCCGGCACCCCCATCTCTCTGGGGAAGTCTGACCCAAGGTCTTCACTGAGCTACCTCCCAGCCCTTCTTTATTGTTATTATATTATTTTTGAGATAGGGTCTTGCTATGTAGTACAGGCTGGTCTTGAATTTACTACGTACCCAAGCTGGTCTTGAACTCATGGCAATCCTGCCTCAGCCTGAGGAGTGCTGGGATTACAGGCACGCTCCACCGTGCCCAGATTTTCTTTATTATTTTGAAACAAAATCTACCTCAGTTGCCCAGGCTGGATTGAAGTTGTGATCCTCCTGCCTCAGAGTGTTGGGACTATGGGTGGGAGCCACCAAACCCAGAGAACTTTTATTCTTGAGTTCCCAGCAAGTACAGTATTGGTTGTCTTTGAGACAGGGTCTTGCTATGCAGTTCAGGCTGGCCTTGAGCTCACTTTGTAACCTAGGCTGGTCTCGAACTCCTAACAATCTTCTGAACTTGCAAGGATCCTCCAAACTCCCAACATTCCCCTGCCTCAGCCTCCTGAGTGGAATTACAGGGTGCTGGGATTACAGGCGTCCACCACCACACCTGGCTTGGTTTGCTTTTTGGTTGTTGGTTTTTTTGGGGGGTTTTTTTTGGAGACAGGGACTTGCTGTGTATTACAGGCTGGCCTTGAACTCACTATGTAGCCCAGGCTGGCCTCGAACTCCCAGCTATCCTCCTGCCTCAGTCTCCCCATTCTGGGGCTATAGGCATGCACCGCCATGCCCAGGTTTTAATACAGTATCTGTGAAACAAGGAGCGAATGAAAGGCCAGGTGAAGTGCTCCGCCCCGCCCCCCTTACCTGAGCTCGGAGGCGGGGCCCGCGGAAAGGCGCGGGCGCACAGGAGCAGGTAATGACTGCCGCTTCTTGAGGCTGCGCTCCCGGGCCAGGGCACTCTTTTCCTTCTCGTTTTCCCGCTCCTTGTCCTTCTTCTCCTTTTTCTGCACCTGGCGGGGGGTGTGGGAGAGGAGGAGTAGAGGTCCACAATCCACATATACATCCAGACACATATAGACAAAGACATGCAGCCACAGTAGGTGCTACAGAGTACCTGCAGCCCGTCCTGAACTGTGCGGCCACTCACCGGCGAGGCCTCAGGCCTGCGGCGAACGTGGGCGGGGCTGCCCCCGGCGCTGGGCTTGCGCCGCTCCCCAGAGGCGGCAGCGCAGCGGTGCCCGCTTCGGGGGGTGCTGCATGTCGTCAGGGGGCTGGCAGAAGCCGAGCGCGGGCACACGGGCACGGCTGCAGAGGGATGAGGGCGGTGGAGGTGTGGCCGCGGCGGGAGACTGGTCCCTGCCCGGCCCCTCGCGGGGCATCTCCCAGAGCCGCCGGCCCTACCCTGGTCCCGGCCGTTGCGGGGCAGTGTGACCGCGCTGCGACTGCGAGCCAAGAAGGAGAGGGTGGGTGTCATCAGGCGATCCACGATGCTGCTCTCCCAGGCACTCAGCTGCAGGCTGCGATCTGGGGGAAGAACACCAAGTGAAGCTGGTCAGCCTGGGCAGAGGCCCAGGGGGAGACCAGGTGCTGTCCCCATGCCAAGAGCAAGGATTCTCACCCAGGAGGACTGTCCCCCCCAATCACGCGGGGGCCACGCTTGTCCTCTCTGAGAGTTGGACCTCCACTGCGGACCCAGGCAACAAAACACTTGTCAGGGCAACATTCTGCATGCTTCAGGGTTCCCGCCTACCACTCTCCCCAGGTGAAAGGACTTGGCACTGTGAGCACAGGAAGGAGCCACACAGGACTGGCTGAGCACTGAACTGCCCTCTCCCGCGCCCCTCCTCCAGGCCCTGCACTTCCTGCAGGGCGAGCACTGGCCTGGGGCAGTCATGCTCTCATGGATGTGGGACAGCAAGGAGGGTCTTTACACTCCTCTGACCCAGCCTTTAGGAGTCCTCTGCCAGGGAGAGGCTGCACAGGGCCTGGCTGCCCTAAGCCACCCTGCTCTGTCCCCTCAGCTGCTGGGTTATTTTTAAGCCTCAGTAGGTGGGGTTAGTGCAGCAGCTGATTTGGTCGCTAGGCAACAGAGCAACCAAATAAAAGTGAGAGAAACATAAATAACTCCTATCATGGCTCCTTCATATGTAAGCACCAGGGCATGGTGGGAATGAAGGGGCTGTGCCACCCTGGTTGGCTGCAACTCTGGAACCAGCCATGGCCATGGCTGGGGGCTCTGATAGCAGAGAGGGGAAAACTGCATGGCCCTCTTGATGACATACCCCCAGCACAGCACCCAGGCCAGTCTGACATGGGGGCAAAGCCACCTGTCAAAGACTGGCTCCAGCCAGCTGGCTGTGATGGAGATGAGGCTGCCTTCCCATCCCCACCCCACAGCCGCTACCCCCAAGTTGCTCTGGAGGCCCCTGCCAAGCTTTCCACGCTCTTAGCCACTGTACTTTGTCTCTGTTCTCTCCTGCAGGGCACAACTCTGTCCTCAGGATGCAGACCCAAATGCCGGCTCCCCCAAAGGGCAGAGAGACCCAAGTGGGGTGAAGTGGGAATGGGGACCTGCTGTGTGTGAGGGATCCGGGGATGGGTGTCCTTGCTAAGCTCTGGAGGAGGCTGGATGGGGGCTCTGGATGGGGAAGGCTGGGCCTTCTCTTACTTCTACTGGGGGAGTTCCAGAGCGTGGCAGAGGACTTTGAGAGCCGCTTGTTGATTATAGAGTCCACGTGTTTGGGCAGGTTTACTGCCGACACGGAGCACCTGCTCCCACCTGGAGGGGAAAAGACACGGCGTTAGGGCCGGGCCAGACAGGGAGCTGGAGGGGGCACTGAGGCCTTCCATGCAGGATGCTCCGAGGGGAGGCTGGGAGAGGGAAGAATGGGCAGGCTAGGATGGGGAGGAGGCCGATTTGGCTCTGGGAGAGGGAGGGTGGGGAGATGGGGGACCAGCGATAACCTGGCTTAGGGGAGCCGACGGGGAAGGGGCAGAGGGAGACACTGTGAAACTAGAAAACTACAGCCTTCCTGGCTGCACCGAAGGAAGCCATTCTCTAGGGCTGGGTGCTTGCACCCCTCCCCATGACCACCCATCGCTGGCACTTGCTGACACTGCCCAGCCAAGGCGATATGGATAGAACACCCAGGTACTGGGACTATGCAGAGACGTTCTACACAGAAAACCCCACAGTCACAGTCACTTGCACAAATCCACATATTCATCCAGACACATAAAGACAAAGACATGCAGCCACAGGCATACAGAGCAGGAAAACTTATGCATGCACACAGGTGTGCAGACATGCACAGAGAAACAAAGCTGAAGTGTGTCAGACCCAGATGCACACAAAGCACAAACACATCAAAGCAACCTAACCATGATATTTATAACAACTAAGCGTGGTGCTTACCATGTGCCAGGCACTGAGCGGGGCACTCTATATATGTTACCTCACTTGATCCTCCAAACATCTACCTACAACCTCGGAGGCAAGTAATATTGTTATCCCCACTTCACAGAGGCAAACGAGTGAGAAGTCAAGAAGTTAAAGGTCACACCGTCAGGGCCAGAACTGGAACTCAAGTCTGTCTGATAAAGGAGCCCTCACTGATGTACACAAGGCCAAACACACCACTGTAAACACAGTAAACTACACAACGTCGACCTGTGGGCACATACCCAGGATATACACAAGTAGAACTATAGAACCTTTCCACTGTGTAAAGATATCCAAACACAGTGGAACATACATGCCAGTAATAACTCAGAGCAAATCCACGGCGAGCCTATGTGAGACAAACATCTACCTTCCAAGACAGGAGGTGACAGTTTTCTTTAAATATCCAGTGCCGGTAGGGCATTAAAGTCCTCTTTCATGTATCATCAACTAATAAAATTGACAGGAGCAAAAAAAGACTCCTCCTAAAATGATAGAGGTTTGAAGAGCAAACCAGATGGAGAGACTCCATCTCTGATTTGATAGTGGAGGTCCTTGGAAAAGGACAGTTTGGTTTACAGACCATTTCAGAAGACACGTCACACAAAACAAGACACGTCTGATGCGGGGAGCTGGTAGCTCCTTGTATGGAAGCTGTTCCCCTCCCGCCTTGCCAGGCCCAGCCTTGGCCACCTACTCTCAAACCCTTCCAGGCCACTCACTGGTCTTATTCCCTGGAGAACTGTGATGAAGAGCCCCTGCCCAGGACCAGCGCTGCTGCCGGATTTCAGCCCACGTCTTCTTCACTGACCGCTGGATGGCCGCTTCATAGCGTTCCTGGAGCCAGGTGGGGAGAAGAGGAAGATCTGTCAGAATCATTTATCACACCTAGGAGAGCCTTTGTCCCTCCTGTGACAATACTTCCCCTACCCTCTTCCTTCTGGATCAGGGCAGGTAACCCAGGTCACTGAATCTTTGCTGGGATTAGGGACTGCATGCAACAGATCCCTGTCTGCTCCTAGGAGAGCTTTTCAATACTCTTGAGTCATTTCCTGGGTGTGTGAGTTGCTTCTCTGAGCGTGGGGTGGGACTCTCCTTGCCTGTAGCTCCTAGGCAAAGCCACGTTTCCCCTTGGCGCTGAGACTCAGAGTCCTGACCTTAAGACTGCTCTTTTCCTTTAGCCTGAGGCTACCAGACAAGGCCAACCCATTTCCCTCATGGCCTCACCAGTGTTCAAGCCAGGCTCTACTCATGTGATGAAGCCGGGCCTTTCACTAACACGTAGCTGTGTTATACCCCAGTACATGAGCACAGTCCCAGGGACATACATTGCAATACAAGAACAAGTAAGTCTGCAGTTGCAAAGATGCCCGGACACTGTGACTGAGGACACAGCTGTAGATGTGACTACAGATGGGACCACATAGACACAGACTGCATGGAGGGATGAACAGTGACATGTACACACAGTGTGCCAGACATGGATACGTAGGAATGGTGTGTGTAGATCCATGCAGACCCAGCTGGAACCAGGACATGAACACACCTTGTTTTTCTCCAGCTTCTGCCTCTGCCGCTCTTCCAGGGCAGCTCTTCGTTGTTCAGCTTTAAGGCGCTGTTCCTCTAGTCGCCGCCGGCGCTCCTGGAGCTGCTTCTCACGAAGAGCCTTGGCCTTCTCCTCCTTCTCCAGCCACACTGCTTTCTTGGCCGCTGTGTGGGGAAAAGAGCCCGTGGTTTGTGAGGGGAAACCTCCTCTGAGTGTCCTCCCTGCTATCCTATCCCAAGTGGTCTCTCTCCCGCCTGCCTAGGCAGGGCATCCATCCCCAAATCCCTCACACTCGGGCTTCCTCCCAACAGCCTCAGGGAGCCCTAATTCTCCCTGTGCTCAGGGGGGAAGGAAAAATGAGTGCTTTTTCTTTTGCTTTTCATGGTACTCAGTATTGAGTATAGGGCTTTTCAACTGAGTCACATGCTCAGCCCTTTATTCTTTTTATTTTAAAACAGAATCTGGTTAAGTCACTAAGTTGCCCAGGCTGGACTCAAACTTGTAATCCTCCTTCCTAAATCTCCCAGAGTGCTGGGATTACAGGCATGTACCCCCCACTCCTAAATAGTGCAAGATTCCCAGCCCACTTGGGAGCCTACTGAACAGATTACTACACATGGTGGCTAAGGGGATTTGGGGTGAGGTGTGGAGTCTGGGTCAGAATCTCAGCTACTCCACCAGCTGTGTGGCTTCCATAAGCGCTTTCATCTCTGAGCCTGTTTCCTCCTCAAAATGGGCTGGGAGGATTACAAGATATAACACCTGTACTGCTCTTAGCACAGTCAATGTGACATTTTCCAGTAACGTCAGCATTACTCATAGGATGCTGACGAGGAGGAGGAGGAGGAGGAGGAGGAGGAGGAGGACGATGATGATGCAGGTGACGCTTCCCACTCACCCAGGTATTTGGCCCGCTCTTCTCGCCGCTCCTTTGCCAACTTATGTCTCTCTCCTGCCTTCTTTACATCTTGGCAGAGAAAACAAGAACAGACAGGTCAACAGTTCTGTCCAAGAAGCCAGCAGCCTTGGAACCCTCCTCCTAGGTCTCTCTCCCTTTCTGTCCCGAGGTCCCTTTGCAGGGCAAAGGGGACTCCTTTGGGGATACCATCCAGGGCTGGGTCCTGAGCCGAGGGGTTTGGGCCCAAGGTAGGACATCACATGCACCTTGCTTGGTGGGCGGGCTGTCGGAGGCTGGCACTGCCATCGGGGCTGGCTCGCTGCTCCTCTGAGGTCTAGCATCCCGTGAACTGGTGGCTGGCGGGCTCTTTGCTTCTGATGAAAAAGATTCTTCCTGTGGGGGGACTGGCCTATGATCAACCTGCCCTCGGGAGCTCTCTGGTTCCAGTGGAAGCTGCTTAGGGCTAGTGGCATTCTTCATGGCAGGAGGGGTGTCCGGAGGAGTGTCAGGGACCAGAGATGACATTGGTGGTGGTGGTGGGAAAGGGTCACCTTCTGGAGAAGGTCTTGGCTCTGAAGGGATCCTGGAGACCATGGCTGAAAGACCAACACAAAAGAGGACATAGTGTCAGACTGAGGATCTATGCTGTTAGCTGAGCACATAAACTCTCTCTCCTGTCCAGCAGATGTGTTCACTCCCTCGCAGGTGTTCTCTTCAGGTGCCAGGGCCAGTATGTTCCAATATGAGTATGATGGTAAGGAAACAGGCAAGACCCCTGCCTCTGTGGAACTCATTCTCTATCAGGACAGAGAGACAGACAGACAGACAGCTATGAAATTGCAGTAGAGTAAGTACTATGTCTTGAGCAGCACAGTAGAGATGGTTAACCTACCTTTGGGGGTTTCCTGAAAAAGTACCAACCAAGCTGTGATCTGAAAGATGAGCTGGAGTTGGCACAGCGAGGAAAAGAGGGCTCTGGCAGAAAAGGGCATGAGCAAAGGGCTGAAGGAAGTGGGGTGTATTGGGGAAGATGACAAATATCTGTAGCGTGTGGCAGTGCACCACACGGTAGCAACCGGTTTCACCATGTGCATCCCCACCGTTCTACTCTGTCCCTGGGTCACCGTGTCCAACCAGAGGCCAGGTTTACATAGGGCTAAGCACACAGGGCTGATCGAGAGAAACAATACAGTACAAGCAAGGGCACAAGACCCAAACCAGTGTGGGAAAAGTCCCAGGGGCGTGGGCAATCCTCCATGTCTATGTACACTTCACAATCATTGCTCCCCACTCACCTTTCTTTCAAAAAAACTGGGGTGGGGGGATGGCACTGGGAACTGAACCTAGTGCATGCAAGATAGGAGAGCTACCCCTGAGCCACATCCCAGCCCCTAAAAAATTCATGTATTTGTTTATTTTGTGGTCCTGGTATTGAACCCAGGGCCTCTACCCTGAACTACATTCCCAGCACACACACCCCCGACAACCTTGTTTTTTGTTTTGATTTGGCAATGTGTCCTTTACTGGGATACATTTTTTTTTTTAATTTAAACATTCAAAAAAAATTTAAACATTCACCATGTGTTTTCAATCATACCCTGTAGAAGACACTCAAGGGCCAGCAGGGAGGCACAGGATTCGGCAAGGGTACATTGTTTACGCATCTGTGCGCAGTTAAGCAGTTGATTATCAGGCTTCAGAATCAGTCAACTGAGGACCCAATTCTGATTTCACCACTCCAAAACAGGAAGGCAGAATCTGCTTCCCTAGTGGGGAACCTTGGGTGATCCGTTCGACTTCTCTGCACCTCAGCTTTCATATCTATCGAATGGGTGTAATGAGTAAGGTGCATGGTGTAACTCAGGTGTCCACAAGTAACACTTCACTCTTTCCCTGTGGCTCGCATGATCTCCCAAAGAGCCTTGGCATGTTGAGCCCTGGTGTTGTCTGCCGCTATCCTCTGGGCACTGAGGGGACCCAGGGGGATCACAGCCATTAGCTGGGGCTCAGGGAGAAGGGTGGCATTAGTGGAAAGCATTTTATATTTTTTCTGGGACCTCCTCCCTTCTAGGTCCTTTGTCCTGAGAACTCTGGCCCTCAAGGTCTGGCAAACTTCACATTTTTGTGGGTGACAATATATCTTCAGCAGGGGTCCAACCCCAAGGAGTCATTTGTAGGACTCTAGGTGTCTTCTCCAGGGAGCAGGGAATCTAATGCTTAGTTAGTTCATTAATCTAATAGGTTCTGAAGCCAGACTATGTGAATATGCATTCTGACTTCCTCACTACCTCTGCGATCTTGGGCCGGTTATAGATCCTCTCGGTACCACAATTCCTCTCCTAGTAAGCACAGATATTACCTACCTTACAGTACTGTGGTAAGTGTTAGTTATAATAACCATTAACATTTGTGTATTTATTGAGGCTTCCTAAGTACAAAGTGTCTTATACAGCCCAGCTAATCCTCACTGACAATGTCTTTGAAAGAGATGCTGTAAACATCACTTTCAAGCTCAAGATAGCAGCACACAGCTGTAATCTCAGCACTGAGGAAAGCTAAGGCAAGAACAAGTCCTAAGGATACACTGTCTCAAAAATAAAAAGAACTGGGGCGGGGCGTGGCGGCGCACGCCTGTAACCCAGCACTCGGGAGGCTGAGGCGGGAGGGTTGTCGCGAGTTTGAGGCCAGCCTGGGCTACACAGTGAGCTCAAGGCCAGTCTGAACTGCATAGTGAGACCCTGTCTCAGGAAGACAAAAAGAAAAGGGACTGGGGTTGTAGCTCAGTGGTACAACTCTGGGTTTGATCCCCACTACCACAAAAACAAACAAACAAAGAACAACCCTCATTTAGATGAGAAAAGCATAGAGAGATTAGGTAACATGAGGTCATTCAGCTGGTAAATGAAGGAGCCCAGAATTGAACCTAACATCAACAGCAGAGCCCACATGTGACACCTTCCTTTGTCTGTTTAAGGCAGTAAAAAGGGGCTGGAGGTATAGCTCAGTGGTGTAAGTGCTTGCCCGCTAAGCACTAAGGCCCTGAGTTCGATCCCCGGTCCCGGAAAAAAAAAAAAAAAAAGAAGGCAGTAAAAAGCAAGATGTGCTAGGTAACAACGCCACCCATGGCCCACAATATCTCCTTTCATTCTTCCTCTCCAAAGTCTTGGGCTCCAAGCAGGAGACCCGGCTGAGGCCTTATTTCTCCAGTGACCTGTCCACTTTGCCAGCCCCTAGGCCAAGGACAAGCCCCCAACTCTGCCCACACCAGCTATAGACAGCTATGTGGTCTCTGCCCATCTATTTCCCAGCCAGCTGCCAACTCCGTAACTAATTCCAATGGGTGACAAAACTAGCAGCCACCATTTACTGAATGCTTCTACTCACTGACAGGTGCATCCTACACCCTCCCAACAACTCTGAAAGGCAGATACTCTTTCCTATAATACAGATAAGGCAACCAAGGCCTGCCCTGCTGGTGACCTGCCCAGGGCCATCAAACCAGTACAGAGTGTCGAGTCAGGATTTGAACTCGGGACTGTCTGGGGCTGAAGCCTGGGTGTGTACATAGAGCTTCCTTAAGGCTGAGGGTGAGGCATGGCCACTACCCTTCTCCAAGGAGCAGTGCGTGCTGCAGGTGTTGCAAGGTTGGAGGCGGGTATTTGTCTACACCTAGGCAAATCACACCACACTAGACGGTGCCTCCCCAAGTACATCCTGACTAGCAGGTGAAGGGAGGCTGGGAGGGGCGAGGACCCACACTGGGCATCAGATGCAGTGGACTGAAAAGGTCTTAGGCTTCAGAGTCTGACCTGCCTGAGTGGAAATCCTGTGTCTGTAAGGGACCCCAGCCAAGCTCTCTATGTGTGTGAGCCTCAGTTTCATTACCACATTGTTGGTGCAGACGGTGAGTGGGTCTGTTATCCTGGCCCCATCATTAAAAGCACTGCCCCGTGAAGCTGTGTATTTCTCCTGGCCTCTGCCAAAAAGCCCCTAGGTCAAGCCTTCATTCCACTGCCCTGTGACCTTGTTCTTCTCAAGGTCACCAGTGACTTCCACGCTGCTTCATTCAGTTTTCTCTTTCCTTCGCTCCCCTCCCCTCCCCGCTTCCTGACCTTTCTCTTCCCTTCCTTTCCTTTTTTCCTTCTTTCCAGTACTGAGGATTGAACCCTGGGCCCTTGCACTGAGCTACATCCCACACCCCGACCTTTTTAGTTTTTTTTTTTTTTTTAAGGTTAAGAGTGGGAAAGGCTTATTGAGAGAGATAGGCTGCACTCAAGAGGGGTGCTCCTGTGCTCAAAGGAATGAGGCACACAGAGTTGGGAGTTTCAGAACAGGCATAGCCCCTGAGAGACTGCAGGGGTCCGGAGTGGGTTGGCCCTTTTTTAGTTTCTAAGGAAGGTTCTCACTATGTAGTTCAGGTGGGCTTTGAACTCAGTGTGTAGTCCAGACTGGTCTCACCTTAAATTTGTGGTGATCCTCCTGCCTCAGCCTCCTGAATGCTGGGCCTTGTCTGTATAGTTAGAGGCTTGGCGACTGCACCATGTTCTCCAGCCTCTTTGTGTATTTTTCATTTATATTTATTTTATTATTATGTGTTTGCAGTACACAATGATTACATTCATTGTGGAGAGTGGGTATGTGTATATAACACATCTTAATGCTAGTCCTGACTTTAATTTTAAGACAGGGTCTCACCAAGTTACTGAGTTGCCCAGCCTGGACTTGAAGTAGTGATCCTTCTGCCTCAGCCTCTCAGAGTGCTGGGATTACAGGTGTGTTCCACCATACCCAGCTGAGGGGCCAGTTTTCTGGTTTGATGCAGCTAATCTTTTGGTGCTGCTTGAAACACTTGCCTCACTTGGGTTTGGAGACGATACTCTCAGTTTTCCTTCTGCCTTGCCGGCTATGACTTGTCCTCTTTGCTGACCCCTCCCTAACTTCCTAATCTCCCAAGATGCACTGCGTGCCTGCCCCGGGGCTCAGCTGAGGAGCTCACCACTCGTCTGTCCCCACGCTCCTCTGGTGATCTCATCCAGACTCAGGCTTTTAAACACTGTCCCTCTGCTGATGACAACCGACTGTTTCTGCAGCCTCGGCCTCTCCCTGGAGGACAGTTTCACTCATGCAGCTCCCTTTTTGACACCCCAGATGTCTCACAGATGCCGCAGGCTTAGTCCCAAACCAGGCTCCTGATCTTCCCCCTAATTGAACTTCCTCCCCAGTTCAATTTATGGCAGCTCCATTCTTCCCGCTGCTGAGGTCCCTGAAGTCATTTCAGACTCTTTTCTTACCTTAAGGCCCTCCCCATGTATAACCTCTCAGCAAATCCTTTCAGCTTCATCTTCAAAATATCCCAAATCCAACCACTTTCACCATCTCTACTTCTGTCACCTTCATCCGGCAGCTGCCCTTCCTCATCAGAGATCCCCGAGCCCATTCTTTATTCCCCTTTAATCTTAACAGCCACAATGATTTTGTCTAGAAATCAGTCAGATCATCTTGGTCCTGTGACAAAATCCTCCGAAGATTCTCCCTCTTGTGGAGAAGAAAACCCAAGGTCGAGCAGGACCCTCTCTCCCACCCCAGCCTCTGCCCTCCCCTCTGGTCACTGCCCTCCTCTCTCTCAGGGCTTGGCACTTGCTGTCCTCTTTGCTGGGAAGTCTCTGCCCCCAGATTGCTGGCCTCATTCCCTCATTTCCTTCAGATCTTCAACATCACTTCCCAAGAAGCTTCCTCTGTGGCCTATTTAAAACTACAAACTATAACGAAAGGCCTCCGCTTTCCAATAAAATATATATTCAGTTGAATGCAGGGCCTTCTCTCTGAGCTCCAGCCCAGCTTTTTGCATTTTTTTTTTAAATTTAAGACCAGGTATCATTAAGTCATTCAAACTGGCCTCAAGCTTGCAGTCTACCTGCCTCTGCCTCCCAGACAGCTGGGATTACAGGGATGTGCCACCACACCCAACTCCCAGTGGTATTTTTTTCTTTCCCACTCTATTTTTCTCCATAAGCATTAATCTCATTTGTTTGTTTAGAGACTAGAAACAGGATCCTACTGAGTTGCCCAGGCTGGTCCTGAACTCCTGAGCTCAAGCAATCCTCATGCTTCATTCAGCCTCTTGACTAGCTGTGACTATGGGTGTGCACCACTGTCCCTGAGTCATTAATACACATCAATATTCCGTCCCACTACTAGACTGTAATCTCTATGAAGACACACAGTTTGTCTATTTTGCTAGTTCTCTTATTTCTGCAGCCAAGAGAGCCCAGCACATAGGTGTTCCATAAATATTTGAGGAATGAAGAAATGAATGAATCCTGGGAGATAGCATTGCCACATCTCTTACCTGGATGACTGCAAAGTCCTCCTGTACCACACACACTTTGCTCTCCACTGTGCAGCCAGAGTCACCTCTCCTAAATGCAGATCTGATCAGGGTATTTTTCTCTACTGGAAGCCTCTTGTGGCTTCTAAAGATAAGGGCAAATGCTAGAACCCAACCCATGAGTCTGGCTGGCACAGTCTGGCATAGTTGTCCCGCTCCACCAAACATCTTAAATTTTTCTCCAACTCTGTTCCCATCTTGGTTCCAAACTCTAGCCTCATTGACATTTTTAAAACTCTGATAACAAAAATAAATAAATAAATTCTGATAACAACACAGGCTCCTTCCTGGCACAGGACCTTTGTACAAGTTCTTCTTTTCTTAGTTAACTGCTATTTATCCTTCACATCTTAGTTTAGCTATTTCCTCAGGGAGGCCTTCACTGGCCTCAACGGTCAGGATCCATTCCTTCATTACATATGGCTATGGCTTCACATGCTTGCTTGAAGCTCTGTCACTGTTACGACGTCCTCATGTGGTCCTTTCCTTATCCTCAGCCTCCTCCTAGATTGAAGCAGCACCAGAAGGGCTTGTCCACTCTGCTCTCCACTGCACCCCAGGAGCCACTGCAGGGTCCGGGACATGGGGACAGTCAAAAGATGCTACTGAGTGACAGCAAAGTGCCAGGAGGCCACCCTTGCCTAGAGAAGGTGCACGTGACGGGAATTTTTACTAAAGATTCATGTGCTAATTTATTGCAAAGGGATAAGCACTTGAAGGGAAGCAAAACAACTCCATCTCAATAGAATTTGGGCAGCTTCCTGGACTAAGGCACTCAGGTAGAAGTTAATAAAAATAATACTGAGCGTTTACTTTAGCAGCTGAACAAGAACAATTTTTCAAGAGGCAAACAGGGCATTTAGAACGCCTCTTGTGATCTGGCCACTATCGACATTGAATACAAACATTTCTTCAGAATTATGCCAGTCCTGAAGAAATACTGCTACAGTGTAATTGGGAATAAATTGTATGAAGCTCAGTTAACTCCTTGGTTAACTATCTACATGGTATAGTTGATCACTTTCTGATTATTCCCATTTTTAATTATCAAGTATGATACTACAGTTACATAACTTTATTTCATTTTTGGTCTGTGTCAGACTGTGAGGCTTTAGCCACTGCCAGTTTTATTTTGCTCTATTGATATCTACCAGAGTGTTTGCTAAGAACTGGATAAGAGACAGATAGTTTGTGTTTCTTTCTTGGCACAAAGAGCACTGGCAGGGCAAAGGTGCAGGAGCTGGTTACGTTGTGGGGTCAAAAGGTTCTGTCTTCCTAAGATTCCCCAAGCGGGGAGGGGGGCCTGCCTTGGGGATCTGCTTAAAGATGGGGCTGTGTTCCTCAGAGGGGCTGTCACATGTCTCATGTCTCGGGTGCCCACCCCCCCACCCCCGAGCTGGCAGTCCATTTCTCCTGCCCCTCCCTCCTCAAACTCCAGCAACTCTTGCCAAACAGTGCCTCACTGCATTTTGATAACTCAGTCTGGCTTTTCAGTGCCACCCTATGTCCCTGTTTTCAGTGTCACAGCTCATCCAGAGGAGAGATTCTGAGCTCCAGTGGTGCAATTGGTTAGAGAGCGGTACTTATGCGGAGAAGAGATTCTCTCCTAGGCCCAGAGCCCCGAGCCTCACACAGGACTTGCCTAGCACCAGAACAGAAGCCCTGTGGCTATTTAATGAATACCTATACAGATGCATGGGGGTGAGGGTGGGGTGAAAAGCAGTTAGACCTCCAAAGGGCTGCAAGGCCCAGAGAGACACAACAGGGTGTAGAATCCAAAACCCACATGTCGCCAGGCATGGCAGTACATACTTGTAGTCCTAGCACTTGGGCAGGTGGATTGCTGCAAGTTCGAGGACAGCCTGGGCCACAGCAGAATCTTGTCTCAAAAAACAAACAAACAAAAGTAAATAAAAATAAAACTTAAATGTTGTGATCCTATCAAAGCTCTATGTGACCCTGCCAGCTCTTAAGCCCAGAAAGGGAAATGGCTGGGGATATAGCTCAGTGGCACAGGTCCCTGCCTGGCAAGCGCAAGGTCCTGAGTTCAATTCCCAGTACAAATAATAATAATAATAATAATAATAATTTAAAAGCCCAGAAAGGGAAATAAACCTGGCAGTATCCCTTATCTCATTTAATCTGTATGACAACCTTAAAGAGAAAGTACCACCAATGCCCCCACTTCACAGGTGAAAAAGTTAAAACGATTGTTAAATGGATTGTTCATGTCAGTGTCAGAGGTAGGCTTAAACCCAGTATTGTGTGATGACAAAATCCTTGTGTCATGCTGTTTCTGGTGGGCGGTCACAGCACCCAGCCCTGCGGCTCCTACAGGCTCTCTACCGAAGGGAGTGATGGAAGTGATTTGGTGATTCCCCTAGGGAGGTTTCCCTGACAAAAGCAAAGGGTGCAGGTGGGGCAGGCAGGCACTGAGCTCAGAGCACAGGAATGCAGGGAAGGCAGGCTCAGCCCAGGCTGGCCATCAGGAGGCCGGAAGTGAGGAGTCTGCGCTGGGGGTGTAGGGAGCCACTCACCTCCAGGGAAGATCTAGGGAGTGCCCAGATTGAGAGCTTGGAGTACAGAGGGGGACCCGGGGAGCAGGTGGGAGGGAGGGAGGAGCCTCGAGAGGAGACAGGCTTCCAAGGTGGCAATATTAGAGCAAAGGAAGGCAGGAGGGCAGACGCAGCGGCAAGACACAGTGAGACAGACATGTACACACAGTGAGAGATGGAGAGACAGACACAGTAGACAGGGTCTAGATATTCTTTTGTGTCTCAAGACACCTCCCTCTCACCCTGCCACAGGCAACAGACTTCTTAGAACTCAGAACTCCACAAGGACACATGCATGGGTACAGGCAACTCATACAAATGCAGAGACCCAGTGTCTCCCATGCACACTCCTTTAGTGCGCCCCATTATCTGGAGCCTGAGATACTCCAATGAACAACAACAGCTAAACCTTGTGTCAACTCCAACTAGACACTTTAGACCCATTAGTTCATTCAGTCTTTGCCACAGTCCTATGAGGTAGATATTATTACCTTACTTTACAAATCAGGAAACAGATTCAGAGAGATTAAGACACTTGCTTAGACTACACAGCTGTGAATAACAAAGGTGGGGTTTAGATGCGATCGAGTCTACACCGATCGAGTCTACACCCTCAGCCCGCTACCCCAAGGGGCACGCACCCTGGTTTCCTGTCCTCCTAGAGTGCTCTGGGTTGGGACCGTGGAGACAGGTAGAAAGAACAGTTTGGAGGATGACTGACTGTGAGGCATGGACAGGATGACTCTTAGGGGCAGCATTACGAGCCGCCTGGATGGAGGTAAGCAGCTTTGGAAGGGCACAGCCTGTCCCAGAAGTTGGGCAGCAGGACACTGGAACCAGAATATGGTTTCTGTGGATGGTAAAGCCTGGAGCCCTATGGAGAACTGCAGATCTGAAGGAGCCCTCTGGCCCAGCTGACAGCCATTGTTTCCAGCCTCCAATCAGGAGCACCCACTTCCTGTTATTTTAGGCAGCAGGAAATGACCCCATCCCACGGCCTGGGCTCCACCATGTCCCTCCCTCCACCCCAGCACGCAGCTCAGGCAGAGGCCTAGTTGCTGTGGGCAGAGGCTATCTAGACTGACACTACTTTGGGTAGAGGACCTCCTTATCCAATTTGCTCAGATTCCAACCTGGTAGGATTCAGAGGGAACCCAAGGCTCTGCTGGATCTACTTCTTCCCACTGGAGAAAAGATCAGTGCATTCGCAAGACTAAGATGCCCACAGGTGGCAGGCATGGTGGCACACTGCTGTAAGCCCAGCACTTGGGAGGCTGAAGCAGGACGATCGCCTCAAATTCAAGGCCAGCCTGGGTTGCCTAGTGTATTCAAGGTCAGCCTGAACAACTACATAGCAAGACCCTGTCTCAAAAAAAAAAAAAAAAAAAGTGCCTACAGGTGACCAGTTATGGGAGGGAAAGAGGCCAGACCCTGTCACTGGCTAGCATGGCCATAATTCAGCTTAGGCATTTATCCCACCTCCGTTCTTAGCTGTGTCACTTAAGGCAAGTGACTTCAATTCTCTGGGTTTCATCTGTAAAATGGGGTAATACTAGCCCCTCCTCTTAGAACTGTCCTAAGGAACAAATGAGACAGTGCACATGATGTGCTGGGCACAGAGCCTGGCACAGTGAGGTCCCCTGGCAATAGGAGTGGGAGACATAAATGGAGATAAACTGATTCACTAGGGGCTCTGCGCCTGGCTCACAGCCCTTACAGCCGGGGAGGTTCGCTAACAGGGGCAGCCACACTGTGCACCCTACCCCCTTAGTCTCTCGGCTCCCCTCAGGGCAGAGCTGCAGCTGAGAGGTGATGGAGGAAACACTGGAGGCTGTGCCCTGGGTGCCAGGCAGAGCTACCATCAGCCAACAAAGCTGTATTATCTGAGCTTGGCTTCTTGGCACCCTCCTTGGCCTTGAGGGGACCCAAGGACATGGTTTCCAGCTGTTTGTGGCCTCATTTCCAGGCTGGGTCAGACCTGAGACCTGCCCTTACGTCCTCAAGTGCCACCACTCTAGGCCGGTCCCTGCTTGCAGCCTTTTGCCCCTTCCCTCATCCTTGCCCCACTAACAGCAGGTGCCCATCCTGGGCAGGGAGGAGGGCTAAGCTGGCCTACTGCTCCTTCCTCCCCATTTGCACATTCATGACTGCACATCAGGGGCTCATTAGAGGCCTCATTACTGGGCCCACTAGTCAGCCCAAGGGTGGGAGGAGCTATCAGCAGGAGGTAACTGCCTTAGGAATAGTTGTGGCCCATTGTACCAATCTCACCAACTTCTACTCACTTTCAGGTCCACCTCAAATGCCTCCCCTAAACTGTGAAGGCTTCCATAGGCAGAGCCCAGAGCCGCCCAGAGCCACCAGGTCATCACTGCACCTGATCTCCCTTGGATTTTTTTCTTTTTTTTTTTTTTTTTCCCGGTACCGGGGATCGAACTCAGGACCTTGCGCTTGCCAGGCAAGCGCTTATGCCACTGAGCTATACCCCCAGCCCCTCCTGATCTCCCTTGGGCGAAGGTCCCCGCAGTGAATACATCTGCTTTCCCCATGGGACTAGGAGTCAGGAGCTCCCAGGGAAGACTGTCTGATTCAGCCTCCTATGCTTAGCACCGCAGGCATGGTGGTGGCACATAGTAGGGCACCAGTATACTGTGCGGGACAACTGTGGCACCCATCTCTTGGATCTTCTCTCCCAGTCCTACTGTCCCATGTCAGGTGCAGAGGCCCCTCTGTTCCCCAGATAGACCCTGGCTCACGTTTGCTCAGAACTCAGCTTCCCTGGCCTCTGTCTTATTTACCTCCTTTAGTTCTATTCATCACATCTCCTCAGGCATCTGAAGGAATGAGAAATAGCAACATAAACCAGAGCACCAGCATTTGTTGAGCACTAATATCTTGCCAAAGCCTAAGCTGAGTTGTTTGTTTGTTTTGTTTGGTACTGGGGAGATTGAACCCAGGGGCACTTTACTGCTGAGCTATACAGTCCCAGATCCTTTTATTTACTTATTTTTATTTTGAGACAGGGTCTTGCTAAGTTGCCCAGGTGGGACTGAACTTGTGTTCCTTCTGCCTCAGGGTTTCTCAGTGTAGGATTACAGGCATGAACCATCATGCTTGGTTTATGCTAAAAATTGTATGTGTTAGGGGGAGGGAGAGTTGGGGAAGGGGAAGTAAAAAGAATTAAGATGTGTTATGTACATGTACCAGCTCTTCACAATGAATATAATCATGTACTGCAAACATGTACTAATAAAAATAAAATTTTTTTAAGAAAAGAAATTTATGTGTTCATCTCATTTAATGAGCCTGATGTCTCTGGGAGATAATTTGTTGCCGTTATTTTCATTTTACAATGTGAAAATTTAAGACTTAGCTTAAGTGACTTCCCGGAGGTCACACAGTAGTGTTATGAAGTAGAACTTAAACTGTTTGATTCCAGAGTCTACACTCTTACACAAACTGCTTTCAATTCCCTGACCCTGCCCACCCCCGTATTTCAGGCCTCCCCGCTGGCATCAATTCCAGTGAGCCTAACCACAATAATGGTAATAACACTTTATTGCAGGTGCCTGTGTGCCAGGTTCCTTCAAGTTCACCCCTTCTCCAATCCTTGCATTAACCCCACCAGATAATTTCTCTCTCTCTCTCTCTCTCTCTCTCTCTCTCTCTCTCTCTCTCTCTCTCTCTCTCTCTCTCTCTTTCTCTCTTTCTTTCTTTCTTTCTTTCTTTTTTGTCTATTTCAGACAGGGTCTTGTTATGCAGTTCAGGCTGGCCTTGAGCTCACTTTGTAGCCCAGGCTGGCCTCCAACTCTCTACAATTCTCCTACCTCAGCCTCCTGAGTGCAGGGATTACAGGTGTGCACCACCACACCTGGCTAACCCCACCAGATTGATACTGTTCCCATTTTCGGGGCAGAAACTGTGGCTCCAGGAAATAATCACTTGCTTCAGTCCAGTAGCCAGTAAAGGCCCAACTGGGATTTCCCATTCAGGTCTTCTGATTCAAAAGCGGGTGCCTCGTTTTCTCCTACCCTATGCTGCCTCCTGTTAGTGCTCAATGTACAAGTATATAAAAAGGGGACACAAAGAGGACAGGGGCTCACACCCCATACACTCAGAGGCTCAGGCGCGGGCCTCAAGCTCCCTGAGGGCACGGGCTGTGGGTATGACGTTTATTTCCGGGGAGCCCCTGCCTCATAGGAGGACTCCTGTCACCTTCAGGTCCGTCCGTGTAAGGACTGGCTGCCACCCTGCCCCAGGTTCTCACGTAACTCCATCTAAACCCCTGTGACTGAGATTCTTCCCAACCCCAAGCCCTGTATGTAGTCCCCACCTTCAACTAGGCCCTCCCAGTACAAGCAAGCATCACATTCATGCCCTTATATCCAGTCCAAACCCCCCACCCAATGCCCTAATTATAAACTAGCCACTGCTTAAGTCCTCTACTGATCAAGACTCCTACTCAGGCTCCCATATATACATCAGTGCCAGGAACCTTCAGGTTGGGGGGGGTGGCGGTAAGCAGATGGATGACCAAGCTGCGCATCTCTGGGTGTCCCCTCTTAGGCTAAGCACAGCCAAGACAGACATCCTTGTTTTCAACGCAGCCTACCAACCCCCTGACCTCCCCAGTCCGGCGGCAGCCTCCCTTCTGAGTTCTCCCATACCCACACCCACAGGGTCCCCTTTAAGCACCCATCCTGGTTCGGGGAGGGGCCCACCCACAGCCCAGGCGGCCCCACCTTGTCCTGGGCTCTCTCTGCACCCACAGACACTGTTTCATTCTGGGCCCACGCCCCAAGGGCCAGGGAGGTGACAGGGTTAGGTCTGGGATTCCATAGGGGTGTGAGGACGGAGCCACCTCCCCCCTGAGTCAGTGGGGACAGAAATTGGGTCCTCCTCGTCATTCTCTTTCCTCCTCTTCCAGGAAGAAAGAGAAAAGCCCTCCCTCCAACCCCAGGCCCAACCAGAAACTTGTCCCCACCCCCTCATGAGCTGCTTGCAGATCGAATGGGATTTGCAGAAGTCCTGGGGACTGGAGGCTGGTGGGGTGAGGGGCGGGAAGGGGAGCTTTGGTGGTCTGGGGCCTGGAAGTCTAGTGAGAGCGTGTGCGTCCGAGGGGCACTGGGAGAGGAAGTAGGTATTCACAGTCTCAGGCTGGGGAACGATGCGGCAGGCCCCGCCAAGTCTGCAAGCCCTGGCCTGGAGCCTTCGCCTCTTTTCTGCAGTGTGCGACTCAGTCCCCGAGAAGCTGAGAAGGCGCGCGGGCAGGACAAGCAGATTTACTTTTGTCCTCTCGCCCAAATCGGTCTGGGTGGGCTCCGGAGCAGGCCGGGCTGCAGGGGAAGCGGCCCACTCCCCAGCTCCCGCCCTCGCCCCAAACAATGCCGCCTCCCCCTCCCCCTGGCCTTTATCCGGCCGGTTACTTGGCAGCCGCCGCTAGAGACCTCCCCCTCCTCTCCCTCCCTCCCTCCCCGCCCGGCCGCAGCAGCAACAGGCCCTTTGCGCGGCAGCTGGACGGATGGGGTGGGGGTGAGGTCTGGACCTGGGCCTGGGCCTGGGCGCCGGGGCACGAGAGCCTTGGCTTCGGAATGCAGGGCCTGAGGGTTTGGACCCCCAACACGTACAATCAGGCTAGGGTCACACGTGCCCACGGCGGATGGGGCGCGCGACAGAAGCCCAAATCAGCGGAATCTTAAGGGCCCGGGTAGATAGGGAAGGGGATGATGTGCGGAAGCCGCGGTGACTTGGGGCTGCGGCGGAAGGGTCACCCCAACCGTTCCAAAGCCGGGTCCCAGAGGATCCCGCTGCCCAATGCGTCCCGGCGCCGGGGATGGGGGAGGGGGCCGCTGTCAGAAGATGCGGCGGTGGCCCGGAGCCGCCGCCGCCACCACAGCCTTTATTTTTAAACTTCCAAGTGGTCAGAGGGCGCGGCGCGAGGGGGGGGGTGTCCCCCGTCCCTTCCTAGCGGCTGGCCTCATCCTCAGCCTCCCCGCCACCCCTCGACCTTCCTTCCACCGCGCCTCCGCGTGGCTCCCGCGTACCTGGGGGCGCGCCCGGATCCAGCTCCGCACGCGGGCCGCGCTCCATGGCTGCGGCGTTACAGGGGGGTGCGTCCGGGGGTCTCAGCTGCGGCGGCGGCGGCGGCCCGAGGCCAGGGCAGGGGTCCCACGGCGCATCACGCCCGGCCGCCCTGCGGACAGCGACTCCCAAGCGGCGGCGCTCAGCGGAAGTCGAGGCTGGTGGCCTGCGAGGTTCGGAGTCGCCGGCTGCCCAGGGTCTGGCGCTCCGGTGGCGCTCCGGCTCCCAGACCGATGCCGGCCCGGTCGCGGCCGCGGCCCAACCCTATTGTACAGCCCCGGCTGGGCCTGGCCTCCCGCTGGCGCGTACCAAGTGCGGCGCGGGGAGGGCCGACTCGTCAGTGCAGGGAACCGAGCGACCACCGGTCCGCCACGCCTGCCACCCCGCCCTGGGACGCGGCACTTGGAGCCGCCTGACAGTTTCTGCGACTGCAGCGGATGGGGCGCCGCGGCCCCGGGAGGACGCGGGCGGAACCGCCTCCCCCTGCGGCCGCACTTGGTACGCGCCGCCGCGCGAGTAGACTATGTAGGGAGCGCGGAGTGAGTCACCCGCTGCTGGGACTGGGGGAGTGGGAGCCTCAAATCCCAGCGTGAAACCTGAGGGCTCTGGCTCAGGGCTGAGCAAGCGGCTTCAATCTAAACCCTCTCCCAAACCCTCCTCAAAGAAAATCTGTCCAGGGCATGTCAAGAGACACGAAGAAGGGTCGCAAGGAGACCCCACAAAGGGCTAAGCATTCTCCTCTCTGATGGCTGGAAAGCGGAGAGTTCTGGGTGTCTTGCTGCTGCCCTTCCTTTAGCATCCTAGGGTTGGTGTCGTCTCTGTTTCTCTGGGGTAATTACAGTCTTTTGCGGCTGCTTTACCCAGAGCTCTAATCTGCCGGGTCCCTCCCGGCTCCAAACTGGGTGGTCCTGGCCCTAAACTTCCCTACCCACACCAGACCCCCCCCCCATCTTTCGCGAAGACTTTTCTCTCTAGTGGCCTATTGATGAGGGGGTGGGCTCCTCGTAACTCTCCTACCCAAAGCGCCCTGCTTCCCAGCCCTCTGGAGTGGGCTCCCCAACCCCTTGTTCACGCCAGCAGAAGTGAGGGCCTCATGCCAAGTCAGGCTGAGCCTGGGACAGAGGGGGCCTTGCCGGGAAGGTGGATCGATGATGGTGCTGCTGCAGGGCTGACCGAGGGAGGAAGGAGGAGGGCACCTGGGCTCTGCCCACCCTGGCCATGCCCTTTGTCCTGACCTCCAGAGGTCAGTTCTCTAATTCTCATTGTCCAGAGATTAGGCCCAGTGAGATGTTGTCCCCCTTCCCCCTTTCCCACCACAATCGCCTTCCTTTGAGCAGCTCCAGAGAGAAGCTATTTAAAGGGGGACGTTGCAAAACAAAAGGATTGGGGGACTCAGGCAGCCTAGGGCCAGCTTGTCTTGAGACTTGTGAGTAGCTGGGGGTTTGGACACTCATGGGAGGCAGTGAGGAGGGAGTGACATTAGAAGTGGATGATGATGAAAGACCTGCAATTGGAGCTGGTGACTTAACTTTAAACTAGTGACTTAGCTTTTCTGAAACCAGATTTTCTCACCTATAAAGTCAGGAAAATAATAGGATCATGAAGTATCATGGAGTCATTGTAAAGTTTAAATAAGGCAATGCAGGCCCTGGTGCAGTGGTACACACTTTTAGCCCCAGCACTCTGGGAGGCTGACCATGAACACTCAGTGATCCTCCTGCTGCAGCCTCCCGAGTGCTGGGATAATAGGTGTGTGCCACCATGCACAACAAAACCCTGTTTTACAATAAAAAATTTAAACTGGGCATGGTGGTGCACATCCTTAATCCCTCACTCAAGAGGCTGAGGCAGGAGGATCACTGCAAATTTCAGACGAGCCTGGGCTAGAGTGAGCTCAAGGCCAGCCTGAACTGCAGAGTGAGACTTTGCCTCAAAAAGACAAAATAAATAAATAAAATAAAAATTAAAAAGGGCAAGGATATAGCTCAGGGTGAAGGCCTTGGGCTCAGTCCCGAGTACTAGGGAGAAGAAACGAGGCAGTGCTGATGAAGTGCATAGCACAGAGCCTGGTATAGGGGAGTGCTCAATGAGAAAGAAGGCTCTGATAATGCAGGGGTTTCCAGTGCAAAGAGAGTTAGGGTGGGGAGCGGATTCCCCATTTTTGTTCTTAGCCATCCCATCTACAGAGTAAGGGGGCCACGCGCAGATAACGGGGTCTACGACTAGACTTTGTAGCGTTGGAGGCCTCAGGGCCTGGATCTTCCAGAACTAGACAGGCCCATAGGTTTCAGAGAATTCAGAAAACAGAACCCAAGGTGCACACTTGTAGTCCTAGCACTTGGGAGGCTGAGGCAAGAGGATCACCTCAAATTCTGGGCCAGCTTAGGCTACACAGTGAATTCAAGACGAGCCTGAACAACAGAGTAAGAACTTGTCTCCAAAGAACCAAAAAAAAATAAAATAAAAAATAATAATAATAAAAGAGAGCAGAGAGAGAGAAACAGGGAGAGGGCAAGAACGGAGAGCCCCATTCTGAGCTTGCTACAAGGATAAAGAAGGATATGTGGGAATGATGACACGCCCTCATTGGCTAGAGCTAAGAAATAATAGGGGGAAATGATAGCTAGCAAAAAAAGATAGGCCCGGGAATGGCCTATACTACATAAGAGAATTTAAATGCCAATTGACTTGGAAACGTAGATCCCAGGAAGCTGCTGAGGGTCAAGGGGTCCTTAGCACTGCAGACTGTATCTAATTATCTGAATTGACATGGGGAGCTCACTGCAAACAGGCAGCCTGTAGTGTAAGCTTGCATCAGTTGTTCTCTACTAAGTCTGTGTCTCCTCTGGACAGAGGAACATCTGGCAATGCTTAAAGCTGTCTTGATTGTCACATCTGGGGATGGCACTAAAATCTAAGGAGTAGATGCCCGGAATGCTGCTTAACACCCCACCAAGCCCAGGCCCACCCCCCCCAGCAAACAGTTACCAGGGCAGACTGTCAATGATGCCAAGGTTGGAACACTTCCTCTCCCACACTGAGATTCCTGAAGCTCCCCAAGATGCTGTTGCTAGAGACCAGCGGGGCAAATGGGAAGTGAGGCAACTTGACAGGCAGATGTCTCCAGAAGGTTTCTTGCACAGCTGATTGGCCACAGAGAACCTGGGAAGATGGCTTGGGAGACCCAAGAGAATGCAGTGCCCTAAGTGATGTAGTTGAAGTGGACAGATGGAGCAGGTGCCTCTCCTTCTCCCCTAGCGGATCAGGATTCCTGGCAGACCCAGGCCCGAGTAACTAACTGGGGGTTGATAATGGTGTGTCTCTGAGTTTGGGGTCAGGTGATGGTGCCTGGGGACACCACATGACCCCATATAGTTAGACAGCCCAGCCTGGAGTGGTGGCATATGCCTGTACTCTGACAGGCTGAGCCAGGAGGATCACAAGTTGGAGCCCAGCTGGTGCAATTTAGCAAGACTTGGTTTTTATTTTTGAAGTCAAGTTGGACAACTCAGAGAAGGGGCAAGTGGGGTCTTGCAACAGCAGGGGCTAAATCCTCAACACAATGCTCTACCCTCATTACTGAGGGATAGGGAACTTTTGTCACCTCTTCTGCAGTCCAGGCAGCGCCTTCTTCCTCCATGGAAACAGGCTTTTCTTTTTGGCGGTACTGGGGATCGAACTCAGGACCTTGCGCTTGCTAGGCAGGTGCTTATTCCACTGAGCTATATCCCCAGCCCCCCTCATTCCACTGAGCTATATCCCCAGCCCCCCTCCATGGAAACAGACACGAGCGAGCCCTTAGTCTTACCATGAGACTGGGTCGGCGTTAGGAGCAGGCCTCTGAATGAGGGTCAGAAATATGTCCTCTTCCTGATCCTCCCAGGGGGAGGACAGGAGCAAGAGCACTTACAACCTGCTAGGTTTAGTGGGGGCAGAGCCTAGAATGAACCTGATGAAGAGGTGAGGAAGTCTTCGGGAAGTTTGACTCAGATATAAATCTCGGGTAGAGGCCCTAAATGCTGCCTCCCTACTCACAAAGTAGGAAGCGGGAGCGGCCCTCAGGGGGCAGCTGATAGACCTCAGAGTCTCACTCCCACTCCACCTCTAAGGCTCTGCACCACGAAGGGGTCTCTAGTCCGGACTGGCTGTCCTGGACAGCCTTAGCCTCCAGGCCACACTGCCTGGATCGGGGTCCAGGAACATCCTCAAAGGCAGTGGGCTCCTGTTGTGCATTCCCGCGGGCTCTTTGGGAAGGGAAGTACCAGGAAAACATGGAACAAGTAGGAACTTAGATTCTGTGCTAAATAGGTTAAACCGTTAGGGGTTCTTGTTAGAGTCCCTGATGGGGAGCTGACCCTGCTTGCATCCTTTTCCAAAAGACAAGCATAAATAAGGGGTGTCTGGTTTTCTTAATTGTCTTTGACCCTAGAATGGTGGGGAGATGTTGGAATTGCAGAATGATGGAAACTATACTGAGAAACCTTGGACCAGCTGTATAAGGAGTTGCCGGTACTGAGTGTCCTTGGATTAGCTATATAAGGAGTTTTTTCTTTTTTCCCTCCTGGAGATTGAATTTGGGGCCTTGTGCATGCATTTCTGTCACTGAGCTACATCCCTAAAAGAGCTTTTATGTTTTCTTTCTTTCTTTTTTTTTTTTTTTTTGGTCTTTTTGAGACAGGGTCTTGCTATGCAGTTCAGGCTGGCCTTGAGCTCACTTTGTAGCCCAGGCTGGTCTCGAACTCATGGCAATCCTCCTGCCTCAGCCTTGCAAGTGCTGGGATTACAGGCGTGCATCACCAAGCCTGGCTATGTTTTTTTGTTGGTACATTTTAGATATACGTAACGATCACATCCCTCGTAGGGAGTTTATACCTGCACATGACATCCCTTGCTGCTTCTTTGTTTCCCCCATTGCTGTCTCCTCCCTTCAACCCCTCTTCCTCTCCTTATTTACAAGAGCTTTGTTTCCATTTTTTCCTTCTACTTTTTCTTTCTTCTTTTCTTCTTGTTTCTTTTATGTTTCAATATGAGTAAGGAGGATGCCTTTTTTAGATCAACAAATGGATCCCACTCTCACCCTTTATTCAGGACTGATGACACTGCAAGGACAAGTCCCAAAGTGAAAGCAACGGCAAGGGGACAAATCAGCGGAAAGAGGAAGAATCTCAGAGGCTGTGAGGCAGGCAGGGAGAGGCTCCACCCCTGATTTCTTCAGAACCGCCAGGCTGACAGCGGGCTGGGTGGGGTTGGGCGGCTGGCCGTGACTGTGACTCAGGTTTCTGTGGGCAGCCAAGGCAGCCGGCAGGGAGGAGCCCAGACCGACAGACAGGCTGGCCAACTGCAGCTTTCACCTCAGCTGTCCTCTCTCCTGGGAATGTGGGCTCTCCCATGCTGATCTCGTAGTGCTGGCTGTCCCTTGCTTTTCTCTGCCCCCTTCAACCACCACTCATATTCTTTCTTAGAGTCCTTAGCCTTTGGGTCATTCCCCCGGGTATGACACAGGAGTGAGTCAGGGGTCACTGCCTCTAGGGAGGCTCTAGAATGTGCCACAGGGAGAAGGGTATAATAATGATTAGTCCTGCACCCTCAGGAAGGGACTGGGGGGACTCCTGGGCCCCTCTAGACTTTCCCAATCTAAACGGACTCCTCTGCACAGGCTGGTTGTCATGGTGAAGGCTAGGGACTAGAGTACAGCTGCCACAGTCAGGCTACCAGGCTGAAATGCTCAAGGACTCCACCCTCCCCAGCTTGGCCCCCTCAGACTTGACCATTAAGGAGAGATGGCTGGAGCTGAAAACAAAGAGCTGTGCTCTGTGACTATGGTACTTCCCCTTTGTGATGGGTGAGGGTTCAACCAGTACATTTCCCAACAGTTTTTGGGCTGTGTTTTTAGTAAGTGGCTGGATGGAAGGAAAATGCACATTCACCGTGTGCCTTTTATGTTTGTTGCATGCATGCATCGTCACCTGAGTGAGATCCAGCAACTGGCCTCAGATGGCAAAGCGTGGATTAAAACTCAACTGGCTGCTACCACAGCTGGTGGTCCTTTTTTTTTCTTTTTTTTTTTGGTGCTGAAAATCGAACTCAAGTCCTTGCACTTGTCAGGCAGGAACTTATGCCGCAGAGCTATATCCCCTGCCCTTCTTTGTTTTCTTTTTTTTTTTTTTTTTGCGGTACTGGGGATTGAACTCAGGACCCTGCACTTGCTAGGCAAGCGCTTATTCCACTGAGCTATATCCCCAGCCCCCCTTCTTTGTTTTCTGAGAATCAGGCAGTGTAGCTGTTTTAGGGAAAGGGGGAAGAAAGTGACTTGGACTTTATCCAAAAGACTAGTGGGAGTTCGAACTAGATGGTAGTTTGAAAAGAAAGTCACTAGTGAAATCCTTGACACAGAGTAGGTGTTCATTTTTTATAATAGGGGTTGGTGCTGTTTCTCGGCAGTAGAGCACTAGCATGTGCTAGGTCCTGGTTTCAATTCCCAGCCCTGGAAAAATAAAAATAAGAACCCAGAGCTGTATGAGAGCCATTGCTAGTTTTCTGGGACATCCTGGGAGCTCCTGGCGCTGAATTGCAGCAACAGCGGAAGCAGCTAGTTCGAAAGAGGGACTTTCCGAGACCAACCCGCAAGAAAGGAATCTGCAGCGCATCTTTGAGCCGTGCGTGGGGGAGGAAAAACGGGACAGTGGGTGGATAACACATGACCGCTGCAAGCTACGGACGCCACCCAGCGGCAGATCGCAACTCGAGGCCCAGGACCCGAAAGCCAGGCGCGCGCAGCTCTCCCGCACTCGTAGTTCCGCTGCGCAAGGGGCGGGGCTTCCGCTGGGGCGGTCGGGCTCTGTAGTCCTGCGTTCGTTAGGCGGAGTTATTCCTCAGATGGACCACGAGTCCCATGGTGCCCAGCGGCACCGGCGCAGGCGCGGTGAAGCCGAGCTGATTCGTCCCAGAGGCTAGGGGACCTTGGCTAGCTTGAGCGCCGTCTGGAGGGTCTCCTAGAAGGCCTGTGACAGGACAGAAGAGGAAGGTCGGCACCATGTCGAGGCAGGCGAACCGCGGCACTGAGAGCAAAAAAATGGTAATTTGGAGCGCATGACCCCGGCGGGCGGAGCGGAATAAAGGCGTGTGGGACAAAGGGCCTGGCCCCCGCGCCCGCGCTAGGCACGATTGGGAAAGATCCCTCCTGAAAGCTGTGGAAGAAGGCAGTTGCCTGGTGGCTCAGCCTGAGGGCGTCCGGGCTCAGTCTGGCGGCGTGAGCAGGTGCTGGAGTAGCTCCCTGCAGGGGACCGCTGTGCGGCTGTGTTCTAGACCGACGACGGTGACGGCAATAAATGATAGTAACTGCCCCTTGCTGGTCTCTTACGGTGTGTCGGGTCCTGGCCTAAGCATTTTACGTACCTTCTCTCACTTAATCCGCAGAGGAACTCTGCTAGGTGGGTGATGATGTGCCATTTTGCTGCTCGGGAGATTATGTAACTCGCCCACATGTACACCTAGGAGTTAGGATTTGAACGGCTAACTCCAACTGCTTAACTTCACCGTGTGCCGTGGGCATTGTGAGATGTGCCTTGGTGGTGATCTTTTCAGAAAAGAACTTTCTTCTGTTGAGTGGCAAGAGTGAGTGAGCGGTGCCCCTCTAGTAGTAGAAAGCACGGGGCTTCCCTCTCGCCTTAGGAATAGTGGAACTCAATGAAGGGCCTGAGGACTGAGACTGGACAGGAACGTGTATAACATTTTTCTCCAAGCCTTTCCTGGTGGTTGTTCCTTTTCTTTGGTTTAATCTCCTCCCAGTTTGCCCATGCCGTGTATTTTTTTTTTTTAAGTTTAAAAAAACAGCGTCTAGGCTGAGGGTGTAGTGACAAAATGCACGAACATGGGGAGGGCCTGGGTTCAATCTCCAGTGCCAAAGACAACTGTCTGACGTGTATCCTGCCTGAGAAGATCAGGGACCCTGTGTTGACACTTTTTTTTTTTTTTTTTTTGTCTTTTTGGGACAGGGTCTCGCTGTGCAGTTCAGGCTGGCCTTGAGCTCACTTTGTAATCCAGGCTGGTCTCGAACTTGGCGCGATCCTCCTGCCTCAGCCTCCTGAGTGCTGGGATTACAGGCCTGTGCCGCCACACCCAGCTGACACTTCATTCTTTGCGGGATGATTAAACTTCCTTTATGCTTTTGCATTTTACATCAGGAAAAGCCACCAAATGGGCTACAGGGAAGCCTTGTTACTCCAGAATAGTGTTTAGCCTTTGTTATACCTGGTTCTCTCTTACACCTGTTTTGGAACCTGATGATAGCCATAGATGTTCTCCCCAGATATATTAAACACACAGGCATATATAGGGGCTGGGCTTTAGTGCAATGGCAGAGTGGTTGCCTGGCATGCATGTAGGGTAGGGTTTCGGACCCAGCACCGTAAAGAAGAAAAAAAGAATTTCTGTTTTGGAGGAAATACCAAGTTTAAAAGCAGAAGCTTAGCGTGGTGTGGACATCTGTAACCCCAGCAGTCTGGGAGGTTGTGGCAGGAAGAGCACAAGTTTGAGCCCAGCCTGGGCAACTAAATGATTTAGTGAGATCCTGTCTCAAAATAAAAGGAATAGAGCTGAGGGCCCCGCTCAGGGCACCTCATGGACTGGACCCGCCCCCACCCATAGCACGATGTCAGGGTGGAGCCGGGTGGTCCGCTGTGAGCATATGTGCTTTCCCACCTCCAACCATGGCAGTTTGTATACACCCCTGTATGCTATAGTATAGTCTGAGACAGCTATATCTCCTCCCAAGGTGAGAGTCCAAGGC